>JAODAL010050339.1:0-27480 GCA_025379985.1 Phyllomedusa bahiana
AGTAGCGCCGCGGTTTCCCCAGGTTTGGGGGCCCTGGCGTGCTCGCCCCCCCCAGTCGGAAACCCCTTTCCCCCGCCCCCGCTCCTGGGGTTTTCCCCACGGCCTCTGGCTTGCCCCCCTTTCCGGGTCCCCCGCCCCCCAGCCGGGGGCGCGGTTTCTTCTCGAAATTTTTAAAAGGGGCCCGCGCTCAGTAATTGGTTGTTTCTGACCGGGTTTACCCCCTTTTAAAAGGTTTTTCCGCCCCGGGACTTCCTTTTCCCCGGGTCTATTGTGCCTTACGCCTTAGGAAAGGTTTCCGTTTTTTTCCTGTCTAAGTGTAAACCCAACCATTCGCAACCCGGTTTTTGACCACGCCTTCGGCCTTTTTCCTGACCTCCTGCCTTTCCCCCCAAAATTACGCCTTCTTCACAAAAGAAAAAGGGACCACGCAAGCCTTGGGGTGCCGCTGCAAGCAAGTAAAAACCCCGTGGGCGACCTGGTTTTCCGCCGGGACAAATCCCTCCCCCTTTGCGGCGGGGCCCCGGGGAAAAAACCGGGGGTCTACTTAGATTCCCCTCCTGGTTTTCCGGGGTTTTCACCCCCGCTTGCGGTGTCCCGGGATACTACCTTCATCCGTAAGAATCCCTTATTAAAGTTAAAAGAAAAAAATTTGTTTTTGAAAAAAATTTTATTCGTGTCCGTTTGAACTATAGAAAATTTAAACCCTTAAAAATATGTAAACCTTTTAGGGAATGGGCACAGAACCCAAAACCCTTGGGAATAGAGGCATTCCCGCATTTTCTTCTTGGAAAATTTTATAAAATTAAAAACCCCCCAAAAAAAAAAGTATTGGGGGCAAGGTATGGGGAAGCTTTGTAAACCCTTTTCAAACCTTTCACAAGAAACACCATTTGGGGGTTGGGGCTAAGCATCCTAAGTTTTTTATTTTCCCCATTTTTAGAGATTCTCCCCGGGAGAAGCTTGCCGGAATAGCATCCTTTTTTCAAAGTTATGTGTTCTTCCTTTTTCCTAATTTGTTAAACATGTTCTTTTGGGGGACAGGGGGGGTTGTTCCCCTGCCAAGGGTTTGTTAGAGCAAAAAACAGAGCTGGGGAAGAGGGTTAAGAGAAGCATAATTGGACTTTTTTGGAACGGTTTTTGGGGGTTTGGGGCAGTAGGCCAAGGGCCCTGTTGGTATTAAAGCACCCTAATTGGGGGGCCTTAAATACGCCAGGCAATTTTCCCCCGGGCTTCGGGGGGCTTTCCCCCGGGGGGGGGAGGGGAGCAAACCCCCCGGCCCCCTTTGACATTTTATTACGGGGCGCATTTTTGCTCTAGTAATTTTACTTTTCATTTAATTTTCCCCAGGGGTACAAATTTTACCCCCAGGGGGAGGAGGGGTAAAACCAAAGTTTTCTATTTAAACTGTGGATTACCGTAACGACGGGGTGCTTTTTGCTCTATTTTGAGCAAGTTCACGGCGAAATGCGCCCCATTTTTTAAGCCGTGTGAAAAATTTCCTTAGAGGGGGGATTCTTGCAAGTTTTTGAGGGGGCTAAAAATGGTTTTTGTTGTTTGTTTTTTTGGGGGGGGGTTTTTTGTGAGGGTATACAAAACAACTGTGTCCCTTTTTAAAGTTTACTTTTTTGAAGTAAGCAAAAATTTTGGTTTTGGTTTTTTTGGTTTTATATTTTTTTTTGGGTAAATAAATGCCCAAAAATGACTAAACAAGGGGCCAAGGGGCTGTGTACAAAACCCCCCTCTGAAACGGGCCCTTGGGGGAGAAAGCCAGCCCTAGTTTTTCCGGTTTGGTTTTATACAACATGTCCCCCGGGGTTTAAAACCACAACTCAGATTTTTAGCCAGTCTTTACCACCATTTGAGGAGCTAATTAAGCACCCGGGTCCAACCAAACCCCCAGCACAGCAAGCTAGTGCATACAACACAAGCATAACAGAGGCCAGGGGCTAAACGCAAGTTTGCCCGCAACAGCAAGTACATAAAGAGGCCCTGCAGGCTCAACAGCAAGCCCATAGAAATGCCATGCATGTACAGCAGCAACTTATTGTGCCGCAACAGCAAGCTCATGCAGAGGCCAATCATGCTCAGCAGGAAACAAACAATCTCGATTTAAAGGGATGACGAGGTCTTTTTGACCCGAAAATTTTCCCGTCCTCAGTGATGGATGAGAGACTTTGTGCCGGAAGGAGCGTGAGGGAGGCTTTGCAGAAGATGACGCCTAAGGAGAACATGGAGACATAGCTCATTGGGTTTGAGCAGTTGGTTGACCAAAAAAAAGTTACCCCCAAATCAATAGGCCGAGGTCTCGGCCCCCTTCCCTTTTGGAGAAAAAAAAAATAAACTTTCAACCACACTCAGCATATCACTGCATATCGTGTCGCATAAAGCTGATATCCTCTTTAAGACTGACAACTTGTGTAGTCAGGGGGGATAAAGCAGTATGGCTTTGGTTAACAGCTTGTAACACATCTCGTAATGTAAGTTCCTCTGTATCCTGCCGTGCTTGTGGAATAGGAGTGACCTATGTATTTGTTTTAGGTCTGGCTCCTGCAGGCATGCTGCTGGAACTCCCCCTTCTCCATGCCTATCTGTCACAGTTGCGGTATGGACCAGTCCAGAGCCCTGTTGTTGCCCACTGGAAGACCCTGTGCCAGAAGAGAATGTGGAAGAGTCATGGGCATGTTGGGCTAACTTAGCAAGTGTCCCCTGCTGTGCCTCTGCCCGCTTTCCTGCCATCCTCGCAGCGCCACGAGGTCCCTGGGTGCCATTTTGCTCAGCCACGCTCGCAGCTTTCGCCAGCTCCTTGTTGTGGTGGGTAATCGTGCTGCAGGACTGGAGTGTGACAGGAATGCTCCGGTGAGTATAGGGAACAGCTCCGCTCATTGTCTGCGGGGTTTAAAAGTCCTGTGCCCGCTCCAACACAGGATTAACTGTAGCGAGCGCCGGAGCTCCTCTCAAGTGCGGCTCACTATGCCAATCAGGCTCCGCCCCCTGTTGCCTGTATTGTGGTTTTTATTTCGTTTTTACTATGTAGTAATAACTTTCATTATATTTTAGTTATTTGTGTTTTTTTACATCTTTGGTACGATCTTTCATTTTGATATTTGTATTCTTTTATGTATTCTTTTATGCTTTAGGACCACATACTAGCTGGTTTATTATTTGGTATGCTTAATGTATCTAACTGAAAATTCAGCCTAAATCAATTTTAGTTAACTCCTTGGAGCTGTAACAAAAAGAACTAGAATCTGTGAATAGAGATCATTTGTGAGCTGTGTGTCTTACATTTTTGAAATTGACAGTAAAAAAATGAGACAAAAGATAAGCCCTGACCTCTACAAAAACACATTATTAATTCCTTACCGACACATGATGTATAAGTATGTCATGGTGTTGGTATACGAGGTTGGTGTTGGTTGCTAATTGCAGCTGACACCCACCACTAACAGCAGGGAACTGAGCCATCTCCATCCCCTGCTGTTTAACCATTCAGACACCACAACGATCATGGCCACAGTGTACAAATGAATTGGAAATGGTGCTGCGCACTGTTCCCCACTCCGATTGACACCCCCGTGGTAATCCATTAATGGGGTGCTCAGGGTGCTTTCATAGCTACCATGTTTTCATTTCATTTAATAGAACTACCATATTGGTACACTTTTCTTCATGGTTTATACAAAGCAAAAGGTTGTACAGACGATTAACTCAATGTTAAAGTAAAAAAAATATTTTAAAAGTATAATAAAATCATCAAAAATATTAAAAGTTCAAATCACATCCCTTTTGCTATTTTACAAATCATGTAATTTTTAGGTTCAAACATGCTGATTAAAGTGGTGTCCCCATCAACCTGTTTACACATAATTGGCATTGCTGTGTTTGTAAAAGTCTGATCAATTAAAATGCAACTTATCCCATCCGCTAAACACAAGTTGAAGAAAAAAAAAAACCAAGCAGCAAAATTATAAAATTACATTTTTTTGGCCATCCCCTAAAAATTGGAATAAAAAGTGATCAAAAAGTCACATCCATCCTGAAATGGTACTAATATAAAATAACTTTAGCCTGCAAACAAATGCACCATCACTCAGGTCCATAGATGGAAAAACAAAAAAGTTAATGGCAGAGAATGATTGTATTTAAAAAAAATACTAAACATAAACCCTACTGTTTGGTATTGCCAGAATCATATCAACCTTATGGATATAGATAACACATGATTTATAACAAAGAGTGAATGGCATAAAAACAAAACCTCTGCAAACATGGCGCAAGTAAGTTTTTTCACATTTCATCCCTCTTACAATTTGTTTTCAGTTTCCCAGTATACTCCATAGTGTGGTCAATGGCACCGTTATAAAGTACATCGTGTCCCACAAAAAAGTCCTCAAATGCCTGTGTAGATGGAAAAATATAAACTTATGTCTCTTGGAAGGTGTAGAGGAAAAAAAAGAAGAGCTATATTATTATTACTGGCTGACAGAAAGGAGCTAAATATAAAGGGAGCTAAATATAAAGCACTGCAGGTCATCTTATAGTTACAAGCCGACCGTCTCAGAGAATGAGGAGGGCAGTACTTGCGCCCTTCTGCCACATTCATTTCTGTGGGAGTTCTGAATATAGCACAAACGCTCAGGTATATTTGGAACTCCCCAAAAAATTAATGGGGAGGATGGGCACAAGCGTCACCCTCCCCATTCTTCAAGACAGTCGACTTATATCTAGCTACGAGCTGACCTGCAGTGCAAAAGAGTGCTGATGGGAACACCACTTTAATTAGCATGTTTGAACCTAAAAATTACATGATGTGAGCAAGTGGATATTCTCTTCAAGGACAAAATCATCTGGCCTTACCACAAGAGATATTTACTAAAGCTTGTAATGAAAGTATGATTGCTGCATTGCTTATAAAGCTATATTCACATGGCTTATTTTGGGACGTATTTCAGCCCGTAATTCGCGCAGTACTGTTCGAATTATGGGCTGAAAAACGTCCCAGTCATTACGGTAATCCACAGTTCTCATAGAGAACTATGGGTTACGGCTCCTCTCCCTGCTCGCACAATACGGCGAGCAGGGAGAGAAGTGACATGCTACTTATTCACAGCGTATATGCGCCATGGATAATGCAGGCCTATGGGGCTAGTGGGCTGCCGCCTTCCCCCGCCCTGCTCCCGCCCCCGTACACATGGCGTAATTGCGGGGCAAAATGCGTTCCGCAATTAAGCCGTGTGAATATAGCCTAAGATTTAAACACTGATTTAGTGATGGATAAATTATAATTTTTTTGAAAGGTTAGTTTACTAGAATAAAAAAAAATATTTGAATGTCAAAAAACGTATAAATGATACAGAAGTTAAAAGCTCTGATAAGAAACAGCGTACAGTGTTCAGCAATCTACAGGACAGCATATGATAAATACTTCCAACTTTTCAAAGCATTTGCACAAAAGATAATAGAAAATTCCATTTTGAAATGATATTCTATAATGTTGCACTTAAAACTGCTTAATATCTTTAGTGCATTGTAGAATCTACGATGACAGTTCTTAGGTTGCTCAAGTGGTGGCTGAGAAACAAGTGAATAAAATTGGCAAGGATAAGGATCTGAGCAGTTTAACTAAGGACAAATTGTGGTGGCTAGACTTCAGGGTCAAAGTATATCCAAAATGTATCTCGTGTTTTGTCACAGTATGCAGTGGTTAGCACCTATTGAGTCATTGATGCATTGATGTTTGGTCCCATGCCACTGAAAAGGCACTGTAGCGCAAATTGTTGAATAAGGTTTGTGCTTACTGTGTTAGGGGGCATTCACATGGCAATGGCAATGGCAATGTCATTTTTTTGGATGTAAGGGGGCGGCTTTTGTCCACGGTTTGTGGATTCAAGCCATCCCCCTTCACATAGAATTGTTCATGTTCTACCTGAAAACCGGGCGGAAGAATGAACATGTTCTAAGTTTTTCATTACGCCGGCAGTGTAAAAAAACGTCCGGCAGAAAATCCGTGCAATGTGAACTACTGCATGGATTTTCTATTTAAGTCTATGTATAAGGTTGACAGTTGGTTTACCAATGGTTTCCAAATCCAGAAACGGTCTGTAAATTCGACTGAAAATCCACTGTGTGGGGATGGACCTTTAGAGAGGTGTCAAAACACAGATTGTGTATGGGTCAGCATAGCTGGTGAATGTTCAGAGCCTCTGTCTACTGCTTAAAACTACTACAATAGGAGAATGAACATTAGAATTAGACCAGGGAACAATGGCACCATGATCTGATGAATCACATTTTATTTTTTATCATATAAGCAACTGGGTCTGTGAGCATTGCTTTCCTGGGGGAAGAGATGTTACCAGGATGCAAAGTCAAACCAACAGAGGTGGTACCGTGATGCTCTTGGTAATGATTTGCTGTGAAACCTAGAGTCATAAATCACTGCAGAAAAAAACTATATAAGAAGGTCACCATCTCATTTAATCACTGCACAAAAATAGCGAAGACCTAAAACTGAACCTTTAATAGGGATATTTAATAAAAAGATAGATATCTATTCCAAATAGCAACAAGACCGATACTCTTAGAAATAACAGTTAATCCTTTACATCGGATATGAGTGAATAAATATCGACAACCTGTGGAGAGAGATATACCAAGTCAGCACAGTTTATAAACTCACGGTTAGATGTAGTCACATTCTTGTCACTGCTCATACCAAGGTCTACGGGCTCCAGAGAAATCCTCCTTATATTTTTTGGGAGACAGAAACATAGGCAATAAGCCTCTGACTGAACCCTGTTACAGTACTGTTCTTTCCCTTTCGGAGTAATCGCCCCGTAAGGGTCGGCCCCAAATATATTCAACCTAATTAGGCCCTAATATAGCCCAGAAAAATAAGTCCAGTAACACACAGAATAAGTATCCAGACTATCACTATTTCTGAATGTAAAGGTACCACGTATTAGGAACACCAAGTTACTCCAACAACAAAAAGCTTGACACATTTCTCCTCACATAAAATATAACAGTGAGGTTCCTCAGTTGCACAAAAAAATGAACTGTGTGGAGATAAGGGGGTCCAAATACAATAGATATATAATAATATAACACCCTCCTAAATTCCACAACAGGGCTTGCATACCGCTCCGGCCAAAATAATAGAATAACTGCACATCATCCAGCACTAAGCTACTTTTCCCTTTATCTGCATGGACTTCAGGTCTTTTATTCACTTTATAGCTGAAGGTGAAGGTAAGGTTCACAATCCACCACCATTTCTTGTCATTGCCATTTCCTACCAAGTTACCTTTTGGCCTCTTTCATCAAAAAAATGTATGACACTGAAAAAATTACAACATGACAGGGAATTAAAAATGTTGATTTGCCCTTCCAGTTCTCCAGGTCTCAATTTGATTGAACATGTGTGGAATATGCTGGAAAAATAAATTCAATACATAGAGGCCCCAACCTAACAAATTACAAAACTTTAGGCTACGCCTACACGGCACTGGTTTACCGTCGGATTTTGTGGGGATTCAGTATGTAGAATCATCCCTTTAGACTTCAATAGAAAGTCCGAAATTAGTCTACACAGCTTGGATTTTCTGAAGTGGATTTCACATCCCAAATCTGATTAAAAAATGTAGAACATGTTCTGTAATTTTCAGGAAAATGGTCTGCACATCCAAAAAGATTTTTTTTTAGAAAAAATGAGCATAGGTGCACACTGGTGTGGCAGCAAAATACAAACACAATCCAATAACAGCAGCAAACTATTAGCGCTAAAAAACAGTCAAAGGGGACATATGAATTTTGGAAAAGCATTTCTGCTACTTTAGATACATGAAGACTTTTGACAAATCTGCACAGGTTTTAAATCAATGCAGAGTAGCTTGTAGCTGGAGTCTTCTCTCCCTGAAATGTGGAGGTCTAAATAGGCACCAAGAGAGGTAACATAGAGTAGGCTCCCATCTGATTTGAAGTCGTCTTGGCGTCGACAGGTGATCAAAAATGTACACTAAAAACCTCATGTGTCTAAAGTAGCAGAAATGCTTTTCCAAAAATTCATGTCCCCTTTTTAAGTGCTAGTAGAGCATTGCTGTTAGTGGATTTGGGATTATTGTACTGTTCAATGTGGACTTGCTGAAAACCAACAACAAAACCCACGCAAAAAAAACAACGCGGTAAAAAACTAAAACCGATACTAAAATACTGGTTGGATTCTATAACAGAATCTGACAGTGTAGATTGCCGTGTAGACAAAGACTTAGGGTTGTGCTGTGCTAATGTCTTGGTGCCAATTAGCACAGCATACCTTCTTTTGGAGTCGATACCTTGATGATTTTGAGCTTTTAGGAAGGCACAAGAAGGACCTTTGCAATATGTAGTTTATGTCTGGTTGGGGTAGATCCCAAACTTTATTGAAATGAACTTTGAGAATAAATCTGATGACAAAAAAAGTATTACTAGTCTTTAATAAGAAGAATATGTTAAAATTAGTGCACTGAGTATTCTACCCTTTATTTAATGTGTATGTTAGGGATTGAAGTCACAGAACATACACCCTACTATTAAAATATAACTTTTTATTTCATGCTAACAATAAATGGTACAAACAAGTTTTTCAAGTCAACCAAAGTTGCAGATGTTCTGTGGAAATGTTTTATAACTAGTAAATACTTTCTCCAGACCTTCTTTTATATAAATTTGAAATACATTTGAACAAGTCAAATTGACTTTTGCATCAATTTATTGGATTAATTTAGTTATTTCAATATTTGTCTTGCCTGTAAAAAATAAGTCATGGTATGGCCAGTCAAAGAACAGGTATCAATATAATCCTGGACACTAAGCAGTAATCAAAAGGAAGACTTCATATGCCCAATGGATGGAGGTAAAGAAGTGTTTCTTTGATTAAGCAAATGAGTCAGTGCTCTTACTTTGGGAGATTTGATATTTTAACCCGAAGTTGCTTCCAGAAACATTGTTGCATATTTCAAAATGTGCAAGAAACACTGCTAATACTAGAAACCACTAGGTAATGTGTATTTCTGCTGCAGTGACACAAGAGATGAGTTACTTGCCTAATTTAAGCAACAAATATTTAAATCTTATTATGTAAATCCTGTGACTACTCTGAAATGGTTATACTCAGTTCTTTGTGTCATGATGTATAAGATTGATAGATTAACAGACTTCAATGATGCATATCATGTTAACTGAATAGTCTCTGAGACTCATAGACAGCAGTGAGACCTTGTGCAAGTTAAAGGGGTGTTCCAGGAGTTAAGAGTGCTAGCTGGTCCGTTGGGGGATGATAAACAATAGAAGATAAAACTCATACTTACCTCTGGTACACACCTGTTCAGTACCAGCAGCCCCTCCGATCATCCATGACGTAAGCAGTGAACAATGAATGGCTGCATGTGTCAGGTAAATGATATCCATTAACTGCTTCAGCGGAGGTGATTCGAATGGCAGCCGGGACTGAACAAGAGCGTCTGGGAGATAAGTATGAGTCTTTTCTTCTATTCTTTGCAGGATAAGGTGTGCTGTAAAGAGAGAGAGGACCCAAAGCGCAATCCAAATAGTAGAATAGTATAAAGTAATTGTTATGTCTATACGCCTTTAGACTTGTTATAGACAGTAAGTGGGGATAAGCTGCTGGTAGCAAAAAATATGAGAGCTGGATGATGTAAATAGCTCATAGAAGAAGTTGATTTATTTCTGAAACATTGCAAATAAAAGCTTTTAAAGCTATTATAAAAAAGAAAGAAAAAGGGGCTAACAGTATATGAGCAACGCGTTTCGCCAGGGACTCGGCTTCCTCAGAACCATTACTTTATATCTTTTATCCTTTATCATGCCCCGACAGACTACCGAGCATTCTTAACTCCCGGAACACCACTTTAAGTATATAGAGGATAAGGAGCTTATTTCTGTGCTCTTGTCTAGAAAAATTTTCAACAGTGTGCCATTGCCCCACCACATGTTTTAAAGAGAATCTATTGTCCTTTTTTTTGTTTACTAATTAAAACAAGATACTGATACATATTCCTTTCTTTTTAGCCTTTGTCATTTTCTGACTACAGATTTTTTTTTAATCTATCATTGTATATGATTACAGGGGGAGCCATCTTTCCCAAGCTGCTTTTATCAGCATTTAGAGAGATGCTTTACAGCAGCTAAATGGGCATTGGAGCCTGTGAACAGGAGAAGACACATTGACTTCTATAGGACAGTTTTCTAGGCATGCTCTGTGACCTGGGAAGAAGTCAGTGTATAGGGAGGTAGAGGCAGTGAGCTGCGACTATCTCCTATCTAGAATGGCAGATCCTGTGTTATCTATACACATTTGTTTAACCTATTAGTGTAAGCCTGCCTGTGCTGATAATGAGTAGAAAAGTGTTCTCTACAGAACAGTAAGTGTCAGACTACTATTAGGCCTAGTGGCCAAAGACTGCAGATTTTCAGACTTTTAAAAAAAATATTAATAGTAATATGGGAAATAAAAAAAACAAAAATCCTTAAAATATGTATTTAACATAAAAACATAAGTTAAACTATAGGTTATTTTCAGATAACATGTTCTCTTATAGCCACTTAACATAGAATGCTAATTTTCTGGACTTTTTGGACCAAGTAATCATTTTAGTTTTTTCAAACTAAATCACCCTGATCATAGGATATACTGATCTCAGCCTTAACAACAAGAATGGGGCTTTCAGTCACCTGTGCCTATACAATTATTCTGACCTAAGTGGAAATGAGAGATTCTTAAAGGGAACCTGTCAGATGATTTTGCTGCCCTCTCTGAGAGCATAAAGGGAGAGAACTGAGCTTTGTGATACATAGGTGTATATGAATTGATGCTGAGTTTCTGAATAAAAAGCAGAGAAAATATGAAAAGAGAAATTAAAAGTACTGCTTACCCCACCTACATACTATGATTGTCAGTCTACTCTGTAAACAAAATCACAAAAACACAGCCACAGTTACTACACAATAGCAGGACATAAAAACAATAGCTCAAGTGCAAAAATACTGATAAACAACTCACACACCTTTTTTGATTGAATAAAGTGTTTATTAACAATCAAATCGTCTAATACAAGCTTACATCTAACCACGAGACGCAGCTCGCGAATAAATTAATACATTTATGCATACAGTATTCCTAACGGCTAGGGGATATGTAAATCCCATGCTAACCTACGCTAATACAATCATGCACCTCTCAACTAGCATTCATGTACATTTCTACTGTTAGGGCTTGTTCACACGGCGTTTTGGATCCTTTTTACGGATCCGTTTTTGGCACTTGAAAAGTGCATCTGGAAAGCGGATCCGCAAAACCCCAGCATTGTTTACTTTATTTGGATCCGTTTTGAATGCTTTTTCACTTGCGTTTTACGCATCCGCTTTCCGGATGTGTTTTCAGAACGAAGGAGGAAAAATCCTCTCTCTCTCCCTCTCTCTCTCTCTCCCTCTCCCTCTTCCCTCCTCTCTTCCCTCTCTCTCGTCCTGGCACCTCCATTCACACTTGTCTGCCCCGACACCTCCATTCACACATGTCTGCCCCAGCACCTCCATTCACATATGTCTGCCTCGGCACCTCCATTCACATATGTCTGCCCCGGCACCTCCATTCACACATGTCTGCCCCGGCACCTCCATTCACATATGTCTGCCCCGGCACCTCCATTCACCATTTCAAATCTCCCCCACCTCCACTGGTCACCCCCCCCAACGGGGCCGCCGCTCACCTCCAAATTTCCCCTGCGCCCCGCTGTCCCGCCCCGCTCACCTCCGCTCCCGCTGCCGCCGCTCACCTCCGATCCCCCTGCGCTCCCGCTGCCGCCGCTCCCCCTGCGCTCCCGCCACTCACCTCCGCTCCCGCTGCCGCCACTCACCTCCGCTTCCCCTGCGCTCCCGCTGCTCACCTCCACTTCCGCAGCCACCGCTCACCTGCGCTCCCACAGCCGCCGCTCACCTGCGCTGCCGCTGCCGCCGCTCACCTCCGCTCCCCCGATCTACTGCGCTCCCACAGCCGCCGCTCACCTGCGCTCCCGCTGCCGCCGCTCACCTGCGCTCCCGCTGCCACCGGCCCCTCTGCCCTTCCGCTGCCGCCGCTCACCTGCGCTCCCCTGCCCCCCACCGCTCACCTGCGCTTGCCGCCCGCTCACCTGCGCTCCCCGTGGCCGCCGCCACCTCTCCAGCGATCCCCGTCCAGCCTCCCAGTGCGCTTTTTCGGATCCGCTTTCAGGATGCAAAGCGCATTTGAAAACGTACCCCGATGTGGAGCGCTTTTGGACAGGTGCCAAAAGCGGACTCCATTATCTCCACTTCATCTTCACTTGCGTAAAACGCAATAAGAATTGACATGTCAATTCTTAAGCGGATGCGAAACGCGCAGTGCAAAGAAGCTCTCAAAAGCACATCGCCGATCTCCCGTGAAAACAGCGATGCGCTTTTGCCATTCAACTCAATGTTAATCACACTGACAATTGTTAGATCCGTAAAACGGATCACAAAAACGCCGTGTGAACAAGCCCTTACACTAGGAATAACTGAACTAGCTTAGACCTGTGAAAAGGAAAAGTTAGTCGAGAAGTGGAGGACAGGAATACAGGAGGGCGGGCAGAGATACAGAAAAAGGATTTGCCGAGATTCCTCCTCAAAGTGCAACTCACACACCTATTATCCGTGATGGGGTTGACTGCTAGTATTACACATAGATAAAGCTTAGTCTATCTACGATTGTAACACTAGCAATTATCCTGCTCATGGTGTAGGTGTGTGAGTTATTTATCAGTATTTTTGCACTTTCGCAATCTCCCCTGTATGGCTTTTGTGCATACTGGTGCGAAGTGATTCTTATCCAATTTGTAGTTATGTACTAAGCAATTGCACCCCTCATGGATAGATGTGTGAGTGATTGCTCATCAGTATTCTGCACATGTGCAACTTTTCCCATGTGGCACCAGGGCTTTTATTGTCTCCTACTCAGGGCTGTATTTCCCCATAAGCACCTTTTGTGGGGTGACAGCAAGACATCTTTTTGTTTTTTTCTGCCACCTTCTGAGTGTTCAACCCCCCTCAGTTATGAGCAGCAGGAGGAGGGAGAAAGCGTGTAAGCTGCTGCTGGGTAAACTTACATGTCCGCGCTCTGGTACACTATTGGGAAGAGAGAGTGGAGCAGTGATACACTTTACTATACTATAGTATGTTTTGGGGGATGTACAGGACAGCAGAGACACTATAGTATGTATGTGGAGGGATGGGCAGCATGGCAGGGACACTATAGTGTGTGTGTGGGGGGGAATGGGCAGCATGGCAGGGACACTATAGTGTGTGTGGGGTGATGGGCATCATGGCAGGGACACTATAGTATGTGTGTGGAGGGATAGGCAGCATGGCAGGGACTCTATAGTGTGTGTGGGGGGGGGAATGGATTGCATGGCAGGGACACTATAGTGTGTGTGGGGTGATGGGCATCATGGCAGAGACACTATAGTATGTGTGTGGAGGGACAGGCAACATGGCAGGGACTCTATAGTGTGTGGGGGGGAATGGACGGCATGGCAGGGACACTATAGTGTGTGTGGGGTGATGGACATCATTACAGGGACACTATAGCATGTGTGGGGGACTTCCAACATAACAGGGACTCTACAGTGTGTGTGAAGAGATGGGCATCACGGCAGGGACACTATTGTGATTGTGTGGGGATGGGCATCACGACAGGTACACTATAGTGTGTGTGGGGAGATGGGCATCATGGCAGGGACACTATTGTGATTTTGTGGGGATGGGCATCATGACAGGTACACTATAGTGTGTGTGGGGAGATGGGCATCATGGTTGGGACACTATAGTGTGTGTGGGGAGATGGGCATCATGGCAGGGACACTATAGTATGTGTGTGGGAATGGGCAGCACGGCAAGGACACTATACTGTGTGTGGGCAGATGGGCATCATAGCAGGGACACTATAGTGTGAATGGGAGGATGGGAATCAAGGCAAGGACACTATGGTATGTGTGGATGGATGGGCAGCACAACTTGGACACTATAGTATATGTTGGGGAATTGGCAGTATGGTAGGGACACTATAGTATGTATGGGGGGATGGACAGTATGACAGGGACATTATAGTGTGTGGGGGATGAGCAGCAGGTGGAAAAATATGTATTTGATACACTGGCAATTTAGCACACTTTCCCACCTACAAAAGAATGGAGAGCTCTGTCATTTTCATTGTAGGTGCATTTCAACTGTGAGAGACATAATCTAAAAAAAATACAAACAATCTGATTGTTTGATTTTTAAATAATTCATTTGTATTTTATTTCATGAAATAAGTATTTGTTACAATAGAAAAACAGAACTTAATATTTGGTACAGAAACCTTTGTTTACAATTACAGAGGTCAGACGTTTATTGTAGTTCTTGACCAAGTTTGCACACACTGCAGCAGGTATTTTGGCCCACTCCTCCATACAGATCTCCAGAACTTTCAGGTTTCGGGGCTATCGCTGGGCTACATTGAGTTTCAGTTCCCTCCAAAGATTTTCAATTGGATTCAGGTCTGAAGACTAAATAAGCCACTCCAGGACCTTGAAATGCTTCTTACTGATCCACTCCTTAGTTGCCCTGGCTGTGTGTTTCGGGTCATTGTCATCCTGGAAGACCCAGCCACGACCCATCTTCAATGTTCTTACTGAAGGATGCTGTTGGCCAAAATCTTGTGATACATGGCCCCATCCATCCTCCCTTCAAACACTGCTCTCCAGCATTCATGGGATTAAACACTAACACACTGCTTTCCAGCAGTTACAGGGTTAAACACTATTTATGGATTTTTAGAGCGTAAAAGGAACAAACATATTAAAGTTTTAAGCTTTAATAGAAAAAGGGTACAGTGCTTTCAGAAATACAAAGATGAAGATAAAGTAAGAGGACATACATACATGCAATACAGTTCTAAAGATATAAAGGGAAAAATTGCAGAAAACACCTAACAGTTACAATGTAGTTTAGCTTCTGTACCTGGGGCAAGGACACAACTCAGCTGGTGGCTGAACCCCCCCGACAACTCAGTTCAGAGTTGCTCATCAGTTCATTAGGGTAATTTGTTGTCTCTGACTGGCTGGTAGGGTGATAAGGGAAAGGATGAGAAATACCTAATTGTATATGTTGCTTGATTGATTCATTGTGATGTGGTTTGGAGGGATGATATCACGACCTGCAATGTGGTCTGTGTCTCAGGCCATGCGGCGGTCCATGCATCGGGCCGCAGGCGTGATCGTACCCTGACTCCCCGCTACTCACCAGTCCTTGCGCCTGCTCTGTCCTCTGCTCCGGGTCTGGAGCACGCATACCTGTTCCCTAGGGCATGCAAATTCTGTCTCTTTAAGATTTCAAGGGTCAGTACTCCCTTAATGTCCAGTAAGGTTCCTTTGATTAGCCTGCCTCCTCCTGTCCTCTCTGCCACTTTGTTGGTATTCGTGAGGTGTTCTTTTGTTGGAGACTGTTGCACTATTTCTGTATTCCTGTGTACCAAACCTTTCTTGCCCGTTTTCCCGACCATGTTGCCTTCCACCTGCCCTGACCTTTCTGCCTGTCTCTGACCACATATCTGCCTGTCGATTCTGTACCAGGCTGCACCCTGGCTGGCACCGCAAGCTAGTCACATCAGGGTTAGCGACCTGGTAGGCTCTCGCCACAGCAAGTCCAACCGGACTTGCGGCGGGCTTTGGTGAACACTGGGACCTACTTAGATGATGCTCCTTGGCGTGGCTTATACCACCACTTGCGGTGGTCCAGTGAATCCACCTTCTATCCTGACATGTGATAGGACTGAATGAACAGGTGAGCGTCTGGACATCCTTTGAAGTAGATAAGACTCCAGGTTCCCGTGACAAAAGTCACTGCTTGGAGATAACCTGTAACTCCGCCCTCAATAAAGCAGAATACACATTATCGATTTCTAGGTGGGGGGGTTGGTGGGTATACATAAGCAATCCATAGTCACTGGGATATACTGTACATAACACACTTTCCTATTGTAGCATATACATAACACATTAGAGTAAGTTCACATGGCTGATTTGGACGCTTCAAATACTCATCTGAATATTGCCTCATACGCATCAGTTTTTAAATGTAGATTTTATAAGAATTTGATGAGTTTCTTTCCCCATAGTTTTCGATGTGGTTTGGAGAGCTGTGTTCTTTCTGAAACACAAATTTCTTGCTAGAGCAGTCAAAAACAGCATTAAAATAGCATAAAAAATGGGGCATACTTGTGGATGAGGTTTTGGACAAAGTTTTCAAGCTATCCATTGATTCCTATGAGCATTTTACTTGTGGAAAACACCTGAACAATTGACATATCACCGATTTTCAGCAATGAAAATAAGCGAGTGAGGTGTGCGTAAAAAATCCCGTTGTGTGTGAACTATGACGTGGTTTTACATAGGAATCAATGAAAATAAACTGGGGGCATTTTTGAGTCGTTTTTGACGCTGTTTATGGTGCAGAATCCATAACATAAACATGTCCAAAACTTTATCGACAAGTGTGGTGCATTCTTTACACTGTTTTGACGCTGGTCTTGACTTCTCTGGCAAGTAATTTGTATGGGTGCTTCAGAAAAAAAACAGCACTCAAAACCAAGTCAAAAACCACGTCAAAATAACCTCATCAAATGCTTGTCTGAAAACTGCTGCATATGAGGTGTTTTTCAGACAAATCAGCTGTGTGAACTTACCCTTACTAAGGTAGCACACTATTATTTCACGCAGTTTGTGGTGCACTGTTATCAAGTGGTATTCTAAAGGGGGCAGCAAGCTCTGAAGAGACAAGTGATGGCTGCAAGAAGACGCCATGAAGGTGTAGACAAGATAAAATATAAGAAGATGTCATTCACGAGTCACTGAATTTAATGTGATTATCCAGCCTTATACATTTGGTGACCTAGTTTTAGAATAGGCCATTAACATTAGGCTGATAGGGGTTATGATAAATGATAATTTCATTACTGATCTTCTCTTTTGTTAATGCTGACTGTATTATTGTAAAACTTAGTTTTTCTGTAATTTTTACATTTATTTTTTCTTTAATAATTCAAAAAAAAGAGGACTGCAGTGGCAACCATATACAAACACGACACTGTAATAATGTAATAACTTAAAAAATACCCTAAAAAATATATATTATTATCCGGGACTATGAAAATAAATGTCTACATGTATTGGACAAACAAAAACCTGCTACAACAACCAAAAAATAAAGATCCAACACCGGAATATAATAAAAAAATAAATGTATTTCACATAAGTAAAAAACAAATAATAAACAAAAGATAATGAAACAAAAAATCCAAGTCCAACATAGTACACTACACCCAGAAGAAAAAAGCACAGAAATGAAAAAACAAACACTGGAGCAAATGCTGTAAGAAAATAAAAGCACAAAACAAGTATTAATATGTATATCCAATAGTATAAATAATACTTAACCAAGATGCATCCAGTGGATCAAGAAAAGAAGTTACCGCTGTGCGACCCCTGTGATGCGTTTCAGCGACGCTTCTTCAAAACCGGAAGTGCTTTTTGGAAGATACACTACTGGGGAAGATACATTGACGATGTGTTGTTTATTTGGCAGGGATCAGTGGAAGATTTCTGTTCCTTCATGATATCATTGAACGACAATTCTTTGAACATTCCATTATCCTACAAATATGGTCAAAGTAATATGAATTTCTTGGATATCCAATTTCAGGTGGATGACGAGGGATATATTCATTTGGATCTTTTTAGAAAACAGACATCTAAAAAATTCTCTTGTGCACGTTCAGCACATCCCAGAGCCTTAATTCGAAATATTCCGGTTGGGCAATACTTAAGGATCCGTAGAATTTGTTCTACTAAACAATTCTTTGAGAAAAGAGCTGAAGAATTGAATAGAAGATTCCTTGAAAGGGGATAACCATGTGAGGATATACAACGAGCTTATCACAGAGCCAAATCTACGAACAGAAAGGATCTTTTCAAGAACAAGATGCGTCCTCAGGAAGATAAGCAGGTGAGATTTATTACCACTTATAATCATGGATGGCAAGGCATAAGGAACTCATTGACAAAATATTGGGATATTTAAACAGTTTAAACATATAGCGAATGAAGGCTGCGATAGATGTCGGGCTGAAAATACGCCAGACTTCTGGTGCAGCCCTGTTCATACAGGTCCACCTAAATGATGTACATTTAGGCAAGATATTCAACAATGTATCAAGAATCAAATGCAATTAAGCACACAGTAGTTATTTTCTCTTGAAAGTATCAGTGTGTAAGAAGTGTTTTTTGAGTAAGGAAACCGTCACAGACACAAGATTTACTTTTCTCCTTCTCCCTCATCACAGTATAAGGACTTGAATTTCATACTGAGCACTCAAGGTTGCTAGTTGCAGTTTCTCTCAAAGTGGCACCATTGTTGACATCCCAGAACACTTACAAACAGTCTGTAGAACTTTTAGTTCTAACGCTCTCTCTCGCAGATTGCGTTTAACAACAAAGTGGCCTCTTTGGTCAGTGTTGCCTTTATAAGAACCCACCGACAGTTGTTTTCACACTGTTCCTCAGCACTTAACATGACTAATAAATTACAAAACTTCAACTTTATAACACAACTTATATAAGGGGTCTCTCCTGCTTAGCCCTTCCTTTAGACACCCTTCTTGAAAGACTCTGGCCTATCACTTTCCAGCTTAGTCTTTCTCAAGACTGAACCAACCAGATCAAACTACAGGCCTTAGGGCAGCCAACCTCATGCTTCACTGCTCACCAACCCCTCTCAGGATGAAATCAAACACAATGCCTCCTCAATTCAGCTTTATCTTCCCTTGGTTTAAAAGAGTTTTCCCATCTCATTGATAAGCTTTAAACATATAAACAAAGGTAAATAAACATTATTACTCAATACATGGCTGTCCTGATTTTGCTTCATTTTAAACATAGAGTAGTTTTTATCTCCTGCTTGTTTACAGATACTTTTCTAGGTTGCTGACCACCTCTGTGCTCTAGCAGTGGCCAGGCTGATGACTCTACGTGCTGTGTCTAATCAGCAGGATGATAGCGAGCTTCTCAGTCCATGCTATAATTACCTTACTGAGAGAAACTTCAACCCTTTAAAGTTACAGAACAGTAAGACCTCATTAGACTTGTGCCGTCTTGTAGCTACTGAGTGACACTGTTTACTTTGTATGTAAATAACCAGATAACAGTGTGAATGTAGACTAATCCACAGTTCTGCTAGTTCACATTTATGGCCAGACATCTCGATTGGAAAGTATCATTATTTTAATAAAAAAAAAAAGTCCATCACCAATGTCCCTTACTAGGCACGGCTATTAGTAGAATCCAGCAGAGCTGAAATGTCAGTAACTGCTGTAGAACTGCCAACAGCCTATAAACCTCTATAAGACTAGCACCATACAACATGCCTTAACTTCCCAGAACTTACTCCTCTTCAAGCTGATTAAGGCGCTCAGCCAGAGTTCTGCAAGTTGCTTATTTCCATAGCTAAGACTATCCAATCTCAATACACTAAGATAGCAAACATTTTTCCCTAGTCAGCTCATTGTCTGCTTCTGATTTTCTTTATCTTGTTATCTTGTTCAGTAATGACAAAACTGACAACTCTTGCCATTTGTTTCCTAAAAATGTTGTCTTCTGATCCACGTACAATGTTTTGACTTCCTCTTTGTCAATACTCCTTCATTGAACAGGCTTACAGTTAACCAGCACTTCCCATGCCTACTCAAACTTGTAGATCAATCATGGGTCAACTTGATTCTATACACAAAAAATGTATGCAAAAACTAAAAATGCAACATTTATTCAATTTCTCTTTGGTCCTCATGAATCAAACATTGTTTACAACAATATCAATCTCAATGCTTGACCTGCATTGTTTCTTTCACCTAATACTTTTATTGTCATCTACTATGACAGGGCATGATGGTGTTGCCGAGTATTGTACCTCACCAGTTCAACAAGAGAAATCAGAGACATATATGCATTATGCAACACGGCAAGAGGATAGGCACTTCTGGACCTAATGCTGACCAATATGCTATACAAGATATCAAATGTACAGATTGGATGTCACATAGGTAATAGTTAGAGATGGGCGAATTTCTCAAAAATTCGATTCGCCAACTTCGCCGAATTTCCCAACAAAATGATTTTCGTCCAGAATTAATTCTGCAGCCAGCTATTTCCTGGCTGCAGAGAGCCTGTAGGGTGCTGTAGAACATTGTGCCATGCTTAAATATGCAGAGGGAGCTTGGTTTGGTCTTCATATAATGCTGTGTTTTAGTATGACACGCACATGACTGCCGCCGCTTTTAGAATCGCTTCACTCTAAAATTCCCTGGGCACTTACGGGGGCAAAACTGACCAAAAAACTGAAGTGAGAATGCAGCCTGATAAAGTCATGGCAGCGCCAACTGGAAAAAAACAAGCTGAGGACTAAGATCCTACGATAGCGTCAAATAACACAGAAGTAGGTTACTGGAGCCGGCAAAGGTCTCAGCACAGTAAGGGGACTTCACAGCAGGGGTCACTCCATGAGGCCAGAGATTTAAACCGTCACAGAATATGACAGAACCTGTTCTGTTAAATGCTGATACATGTAGAGGTCCCCCAAATGAGTGGAGAGGGTGTCGGCAGTAAGTTTGCCTTGACGTCTCTCAGATCATTTAGCCCTACCATTCATCCATCAGTTTCAGTTTTCAATCGGTCAATAATACATCAGTATTGCTAAAGCCAAAAACAAACAGGAGTTGATCTAAAACAGAGATGACCAATAAATGGGATATTTGCATGTCTTCTGTGTTCTGTATCCATTCCTGCTTTTGGCTAGACAATCCTGATCCTTCCCATTCTTTCTGACAGGTGAAAAGAAGGGGAAAAACAAATATAGTGGCAATGTCACTGGGGAGGGTGGAAACAGCATTAGGAAACCCACAGGGTGTTCCAGTGAGACAGCGGTCACTTGGCAGCAGCATGAGTAGGCCACAGAGTGGCACAATGACAAATTCTGGTGGTGGCAGCAACATCAGAAGCCCACAAAGTGGCACAATGACACAGTGTGGAGATGAGGGCATCAACAGCAGCAGCATGAAGTCAGAGAGTGGCACAATGACAAATTATGGAGGTGGCACCAACAGGAGTAGGCCACAGAATGGCACAATGACAGAGTGCGGAGATGACGGCAGCAGCAGCAGTAGCATGAGGTCAGAGAGTGGCTCAATGACAAATTCTGGAGGTGGCACCAACAGGAGTAGGCCACAGAGTGGCACAAAGACACAGTGTGGAGATGAGGGCATCAACAGCATCAGCATGAGGTCAGTGAGTGGCACAATGACAGTGTGGTGAGGCGTTGGCAGCAGCATCAGCATGAGGTCTGAGAGTGGCACAATTACCGAGTGCGGAGATGACGGCAGCAGCAGCAGCAGCATGAGGTCAGAGAGTGGCACAATGACAAATTCTGGAGGTGGCACCAACAGGAGTAGGCCACAGAGTGGCACAATGACAGAGTGTGGAGGTGACGGCAGCAGCAACAGCATGAGGTCATAGAGTGGCACAATGACAGAGTGTGGAGGTGACGGCAGCAGCAACAGCATGAGGTCAGAGAGTGGCACAATGACAGAGTGTGGAGGTGACGGCATCAACAGCAGAAGCAGCATGAGGTCAGAGAGTGGCACAATGACAAATTCTGGAGGTGGCACCAACAGGAGTAGGCCACAGAGTGGCACAATGACAGAGTGTGGAGGTCACGGCAGCAGCAGCAGCAGCATGAGGTCATAGAGTGGCACAATGACAGGGTGTGGAGGTGATGGCAGAAGCCGCAGCATGAGGTCAGACAGTGGCACAATGACACAGTGTGGAGGTGGGTGGAAATAGCAGTCCCTGATAAAGATGGTGGTAGGCAGATGGAGAAACTGGCAGCAGATGTGTGGCATCAGGCGGGTGGTGGCATCAGAATAGTGGCTGGTACTGCTCCAACCCCCCACCTTCCCACAGCAGTCGTGGCAGTGGTACGTGAGCGCTGAGGAACCCCCCCCCCCCCCAGTCAGACCTGTCAGAGGATGGACCATGCTGCACATAGGCAGCGGCCAACTGACTACGGAGGATTTCTCTATAGTACGCCAGTTTGTCCTCCCTTTCAGCAGCTGGAAAAAAGGCTTCCATTTTGGACCGGTAGCGAGGGTCCAAGAGGGTGAAGAGCCAGAAGTCATCCCTCTGCCGGATGCTGACTATTCGGCAGTCACTAGCCGGGAAAAATCACAGCTGGGGCCATCTGGCAAGTGACTCTTGGGACTCCCGCCCCCACTCCCACTGTAACAAACCCGGGTTTTGGGGGGTCATCGCCTCGTCTTTTCTCCCCATCCCCTTTTCCCCCGCTCTCCTGCCCCCCCTCCCTGTCCCCTGCGTAGAAAAACCACTATTTCCCCCAGACAATGTTTGTGCCCCCAATGTCCCCCTCCTCCTCCAGTTCAGTCCCACCACTCTTGTGGCCACGAGATGTAGTCCCCACATCTCCATCCCCTCCCCAGACAGATTTTTTAGCATCTGTTCCAGGACTGAAGCAGTGGAATACTTATTCACCCCGTAGTCCTGGCGTGAAAATAACGTCCCCCCTCAAAGGGCCCCACAAAATGGCGGTGTCACCAGAGCTCCCATAGTGACATCAAGTTTACACGGGGGATACTCCTGTCCCCCCGGGAAACAAAAAAAAAATTTAAAGGGCCCTTTTTCTCTGTCATCTCGGTCCAAACCTGTGCGGGCTGGAAATCCAAGGGGTGGAAACATTGATATCACGTGTTTTGGGGGGGGAGGCCTTCTGGCGCGAAACTGGGGAGGGTGTGCCGGATTTGTAGAAGGGATGAGGTGCATGCAATTTTCCGGGCCATTTTCAAAAATCTTCTGAAATCGTGGAAGACTTCAGGAACCTTTTTCCCACAACCAGATTAAAAAAAGCCCATCAGGCGAGGGGGTCACCCCTCCTCGGTGCAGCACCCCTATTGTCCGTACCAGGTTTGATTTGCAGTAGGTGCGGAGAAACCCCACCATCATTTTTTGCTGCTGCGCGGGCATTTCCTCCCCTGTTTTACTTCGTTCGCCGTGTCAAGCCAGGTGAAACTGCGGACACCGCGTGCCAAACATGTGGTATATGGAGCAGTATTGTGGGGCTGAGATGGTGATGGGGTGGAAGAGGGGAGGGGGACTTTTGGCGCAGGAGCAGCATTTTTGACAACGTGGAGGAAAGGGGGGGCTCCTGTCCAAGTTTTTTGGTGGCGGGGCAGGAAGCACTTCACCCAGGGGCCCGTAAAGGACTTGGGTATGGCCCTGACCATAGTTACAGCCCCACACGTCCGCCGGCCGTGCACCTGGGAACAAACCGATAAGCTCAAGGACTGGCCCACCTTCTGTTTCTTTTTTGGAAAGGGGGCTGGTACTGCTTTTTGGAAAATAAATTCGGTTGGGAAAACTCTCACCTCGCTGCACAAAGCCTTTTATTCTTGAACGGTGGAGCCCCATTTGGAAAGGGGAGGGATGCAGTCCAAAAAATTACGGGGAGCATGTATTTTCTCCCCCTTAGGATGATTGGAGTATATGTTGTCTCTTTGCAATTCCTCTTGAAGATGCTGGCGCCATGAGTACGGAAGAGGAGCATCTGGACCGGGAGATGAAGGCAAAGAGAAACACCCCTTCTGCAGAGGTGGTGGACGTTGCTGGCTGCAATGGCATGATGCCACTGGGCCTGCTGCGTGGCGGCAGGTGGAACAACATTGAGCCACGTTTTCCGAGGCCACCGGAGGTGACGCTGCATGTGTTGAGCAGGCCGTGTGCCAATGTTAGTTTCCCGGGCCCGCTTCACTTTTGCCCACAGATTCACATATTCCATTTTGGCTCCTCCGGGGTCTTAGAAAAAAAACTGCCACACACCCCGAAAAGTTATTTTTTTTTTTAGTGAATTACCCTGCTGCTAGCTGGCCCCTGTGCCACTACTTTCTTGGACCTAAAGGGGGTTTTTCTCCCCCGGGGGGGGGCCGTTTTGGCTCCCGACCTTGCACTGCGCTACCCTCTGACTCCGGCCACACTCCCCACTTCTGCTGCCCCGCTGCCGTGCGCAAGTGACGCCCTCTTCCCCTGAGATGATGAACCCCTTGCTTCATTGGCCCCAAGTGGGGTCGCTTATCATCACGATTATTTTTGGGATTTCACTGCTGTCCTCCTCACGGGTCTTGGGGAGCGGAGGCTGACCCCTCACAACATGACCCCCCATGCCATCTCCACATTCATACTTTGCCGCCCTAGTGCAAAAGCAGGGGGTTCGGCCCCACCCTCGCTGCCAAGGGATGCTGACTTCCCCAAATTGTTTTTCCTCGCTGTATAGTGGCGGAACCTAACCCATAGTGATCTCTGGCTAGGCAACCGCACGGGACAGGGTGGGTTTAGGAAAGGGGAGGGGCCCCTGCCCCTCCCGGGGCCCTGCCAAAAAAAGGTTGTGTCTGATGTTCCCCCGCCCCTTTGGGTGGGGTTGTCAGATTCATTGGGGGAATGGAGACCCAGTCAACCAATCAAGAACCTTTGGGTTCTGGTCAAAAAATGGCCGTAGATAAACTGGGATTCTGGCCTCACCCAGTCCCCCCTCTGCGAATCCCCCCTTTCTGTGCTGTGACCGTGCCTGCTCCAGGGAAGTTTGGCCACTGCCACTCGCATGTGAAAGCCTGCACCTCTCTGTTGAATCTGTCTGTTCAAAATTTACAGACTGTTTTTATTGAAGTATCTGTGTATGATAATACACACCTGTATTTGATCCAAAAGAACCCACTAACGGCTTGGTAACCCCTTTGGGTAAAATTGCAGAAATCACCCAAAAAAAATTTAATGGTATGTGGCTGTTAAAAGCCGTGTATTTTACTGAAAAGAAAGCCAAAACGGCTAAATAACCTTGGGGATAAATTATGCTACAGAAATCACCAGGAAAAATTTACTCGTCTTTTTGGGGTTTAAAACATCAGTTATTTTTTCGAATAAAAAAAGCCAAAAAACCTTAAATACCCCTTTAAATAAATTGCCTCCAGAAAATCACCAGGAACAAATTTTCGGAAGGGGTGTAAAAACGCCGGTTTTTCTGATTTCAAAGCACAAACAGGTTAATAACCCCCTTAATTTTTCACTGTGTTCCGAACTGACCAGACGATTAAAGTTTTTAACCCACCCCGGGCTTGAATTACAATACCCCAAAAACTGAATCAAAATTATAACGGAAAAAGGACAGTCTCTGATAAAACAGTGAATGCCCCCAAAAAATCGCTGTTAAAAACAAATTTCTTTTTTTGAATCTCTGCAGTAGCGCACCAGCGGCACAACGAAAGCAGTGTTTAGGAGCGAGCATGGCGCCGGGCTTTCATAGTCGTGACTTTACAGAACCCCCCGGGCCCCTGATTGGGTTTCTCTGCCATGTCATTAAAAGGGTTTTTCCCTTTTTTCCTCCCGAGTTCTTTGCCCCATTAACCCCGGCTTGCGCCAATTTTTCAATTAAAAAAAACACTTTGTTCCCGCAAATTCCCCAAACTTTTATTTCGGCAAACCGAAGTTTTTTCCTGAAATTCTAAACGAATTCCACTTCATTAGAATCGATTCACCCATCTCTAGTAATAGTGATCACAGCATAATACATTTTTATTTATTTTTTTAAAGAAATGTTATAACATACTATAGAAAGGTCAATTTTCATTAGCAAAGAGATGACCTTGATAGCATAAAGTCCTCAAAAATAAAAGTACACAAACTAAATGAGACATTTTAAAAAGAATCCTTAATAGATACTGTGAAAAATATATATCTTACGGCACAAATTCTTGAAAAACAGGAGAAAACTGATGTGGCTAAATAAAATGAAAGGGGGCGATAAGTAAAAAAAAGTAAGCTTT
This sequence comes from Phyllomedusa bahiana, assembly GCA_025379985.1. NCBI lineage: Eukaryota > Metazoa > Chordata > Amphibia > Anura > Hylidae > Phyllomedusa > Phyllomedusa bahiana. The sequence continues at coordinate 26,018 of JAODAL010050339.1, forward strand.
TTAAAGTACAAACAAAAGGTAGAGCAAGGCATTCAAATTTCAAGCAGAAAAATATATTGTTTTAAAAATCAAAAAAACAGCAGAGATTGAAGAGATTGGCCTTCCCAGAGAAAGCAAAAAAAACCTCAAAAAAATTTTTAAATTTCCCTACAAAATAGTAAGAAACAAAAATGAGAGTGTTACCAACTCAAAATGATGTGGGTGTAAGGGTGGAACAAAATGATGCAAATGCAATGACGAAAATACAATGCCTTCTTCTCCTGTTTTACAAAGAAAAACCCTATCCCGTGAAAAAATTGGATCCTGTAAATTTGCATTTTTAAAATCCCCTCAAGAAGAAAACCCCGGGTTTAGAGGGATTCACCTCTGATCCTGCAGAACTTGTATTGAAACACAAAATCTTGTTTTACTTTTATAGATTCTTATGCCCGGGGTCTTTTTTGCACAAAATGGTGCATGGTCAATATGGTGCCAATTTTTAAAAAAGGGTTCAAAGGGGAGCTTGAACTAAAGGGCCGGTAATTTTAGCTTCCATTGTGTAAAAAATATATTAATTTTTTTTTTAAGAGATACTATTGTATGTTTAAAAAATAATTTTATCATAGTCCGGATGGTTTATAAGGAAATTTGCCCTTTTCAAACTTAATTTTATCGCCCCTTTAATGAGGGGTAAGCCCACACCCGGGCCTTGGTAAGGCTGTGGATGTTTTTTATCTGATATCTCAAAAGGCTTTTTATAGTTCCAAAAAAAAAGTTACAAATTGTGAATGCTGGGGCTGGGGAGACTATACATTATCCCAACATTGCTTAGACCCATGGTATAATATAGCAAAAATAATTAATTTAAAAATAGGAATGGTAAAAAAACCCCCTAGCAAATATTATATTTTTTTATGCCCTTAAAAAAACATTTTGAAAAAAGAGCAACAATTTCCATCATATAATTTTATGTATGTGTTTTGTTTAAATTACGTAGTAGAAAAACCCCCCACCAATTTAAAGGGCAATTTGTAAAAACACGCATTAATAATAGATTATCATTAATAACATTAACAAAATTGTTTTAAATATGATTTTCCCCCTTTTAAGCCCTGCACTGGGGGGGCTCAATTGGTTTCAAAAATTTAATACCCTTTTAACTTTCCCTTATTTTTAAATACCGTATTATTTCTACAAAAATTAAATTATTTTTTTTGTTTTTTTTCGTACAGAGCAAATGAACAGCAGATATTTGTGAAGCTAAAGAAAATATACTGCTTTTTCAAATTTTTTGGGAAATTTAAAAAAAATGAAAAATGGGGATGTATATGTATTCAGCCCCCCTGAGCAATAGTTTGTAGGGAAATCTTTTTTCTGCAATGACAGCGCAGTCTGTTTGGGGGTGTCCAAACCCGCTTTTTACATCTAGAGGCCTGGGAATTTTTTTTCCATTTTCTCTGCAAAATAACTCCACCAGTTAGATA
>JAODAL010050340.1:0-27478 GCA_025379985.1 Phyllomedusa bahiana
GTTGCAATTGAAAAATGAAAATATCTGTATTTTTTTTATGTTACTAAAACATAATGAAAACCCTACTGATTTGCATCAACCTGTAGAATACAGAGAACACAACATTTGTACTGAAGAGTGAACACCATAAAAACAAGTACGTTTTTTTTCACATTTTGTCCCACTTGGAATTTTTTTGCGGTTTCCCAGTATATTCTATAGTACAGTGAATAACAACATTACAAAGTACATCTATGTAGGTGGAAAAATAAAAAAGTTATGGCTCTGGGAAGGAGGAAACAAACTTAAAGCCATGTTATCATGACCGGCTGTCAGGGAGGGGTTAAAGGGGTTGTCTCACAACATTGATTCATCTTCCCTCAGTCCTGTTTTCTTGGTTTCACTTTGAATTCAGGGGCGTGTTTACTACCTTCCACTAGGCTGCCGTAGAAGCCAGGTCTGTAGCTACAGCGACCAGTGCTGGCAGCCTATCAGGAGAGATCAAACAGGTCTGTAGCTATAGCGACCTAAGGAGCTGATGCAGCCCATACAAGAGGGGATATCTAGGAATAGGTAGGATAATGGAGATATATTACAAAGTGACTTGTTTTTACAAGATCATTAACATACAAAGCAATCCTTGTAGCGAGACAACTCCTTTAAGGACCAAAACTAGGGCACTAGGGATGGGTCTGGTGTTGCTCTGCTCCTCGAGGGGATAACGTGCACCCTAATCCGTCCTCTGTATTAGTAGCTAGACAGCCAGCTGCAGCCAATCACATTGCAGCTGACATGAAGCAACGGCCCTGTGACAGCAGAGGCGGCCTCTGATTGGTTGCTTTGAGCAGCCGGCCGCACTGTCGCGCCGGGAGGGCTGTGGAGCGGCACCATTGTTGGACAGCGCTGCAGCAGGGACGGTTAATAAAATGCAGAGAAATATGCGCTAGAGAGAAGTGGCGGCTCCCGTGTGGTGCACGGGCGGCCCGTCTCCATGGTAAAACCCTCCACAACACACGTCAGGCGGCTGCAGGCATCTCTACGGACAGCCCTGCCTGCGCTATATTGTGGGGTCCTAGCAGCCTGGCCGCTTTGGCTGCGAAGAGGAGAGAGCAGCAATGGCGGATTTCGAAACCTACGACGATCGGGCCTACAGCAGCTTTGGGGGTGGCAGAGGGTAAGCTGTGGACGGCTCCTGGCTGCCAGAGTACCCGGGATAGCCGCGGGCGGGAAGAGACGGAGCGGCTGACGGGGAGGAGAGCGGGGATGAGCGCCAGAGGACGGAGGCCCAGTGTCGGGAAAACGGGGTATGCGCACTCCCGGGGTGGCACGTAGTCCTTTACACACGGGGTGGGCCCCCAGCCCCTCTTCAAAAGACGGCCGGAATTTTGTTTTTCCCCCGCGGAGCCGGGGCTTGGGCGCTGCAGGGCTCTCCCGCACCGTGTTGGGCGAGGCCAAGGCCCGTGCATGGGGGGGCCCAAGTTTCATTTGGGTTTCAGCCCGGGGACTATAGACCCGCGCGCAGGATGGGAAAAAAACCGAGTGCGTGCCCGAGCTGGGGAGGGGAAGGGCCATGGGGGCACTGTTTCCCCGTGGGGTTTATGACCTCCATTTAAAATGCCCCACCTATGCCCGAGCATTTCCCCGGGGGGAGCTGGCAGGGGCGGGCATTTCACTGAACCCCGAGTCTATGCTTAGTGCAGCTCACTGTGCCCCTTATATAAATGATGTCCATTCATATTACCCAGAGCATGCCTAGTGGATACAGAGTTGGCATAGTATGTATTGTGCCAGGGCAGGGGCGGGCATTTCACTGAACCCCGAGTCTATACTTAGTGCAGCTCACTGTGCCCCTTATATAAATGATGTCCATTCATATTACCCAGAGCATGCCTAGTGGATACAGAGTTGGCATAGTATGTATTGTGCCAGGGCAGGGGCGGGCATGTCACTGAACCCCGAGTCTATACTTGTGCAGCCACTGGCCCCTTATATAATGATGTCATTCATATACCCAGAGCCTATGGATAAATTGGATAGTATGTATGTGCCAGCAGGGCGGGCATTTCATGAACCCCGAGTCTAACTTATGACCACTGTGCCCTGTGATAAATTATGTTTTTTCATATTCCACACATAATGCCCAGAGCTTGCCTGGTGGATACGGAGCTGGTATGATATGTGTAGTGGCAGGGATGGGCATTTCACTGAACCCTAAGTCTTTGTGTGGCTCAGTGTGCCCTTTGATAAATGATGTCCATTCATTTTGCCCAGAGCATGCCTGGTGGATACGGAGCTGGGAGGATGTGTAGTGCCAGGTCATCAAGGGGCATGTCACTGAACCCCAAGTCTATACTTAGTTCAGCTCATTGAGCCCCATGATTAATGACATCCATAACGTTCTAGCTCTTCTGTGCAGTTAAAGGGGTTGTCTCTCTACAAAGATTAGCTTCAACACATAGGGAACAGTAAATGAAATAGTTTTACAAATATATTGCTTTGTTCAATTTTCTTTGTTGAGGCGATACGTGATTTTATCAGCTCTGTGTGCACTCGGGGTTCTCTAGGTTACCAGCTTGCTCTACCCTGCTGTTTCTTGTCTGATGGCAGGGATGATGTCCTCACACAGAACTGCTGGCAGCTTGAGTGTTATCTGATCTCACAAACAAAGGAGACTACGTTTGTTTACTTTAGCTCTGAAGCTTCTCTGGACTTTAGATAAGCATCTCCTGCTCTCAGGTCAGAATAATTAGCTGAGCTTTGATTACAGTACAGAGATGCTAATCACCCACAGCCTGACCAGGAAGAGACAGGATGCATGAATGAAAGCTGCTCTGTGAGCCAATGAGGTGAGACAACCCTTATAAGGCTGGCTTCACTGCGTTTTGTTCCTCTTGTGGATATCATTTCAAAGTATCCAGACAGCTCCATAGGGAACAGTCAGGCAAATGTAGTCACTTTTGGGCTAAGTTTGCTTTGTTTCTCAAACCTATACACTTTTTTTGTGATTGTGTCTGGTACAGAAAGCCTATGTGCTCGGGAAACAGAGCAAATGTTGTCCAAGTGACGGCATGTGCTCCATGGTTCCCTATGGAGCTGTATACAAATTATATCTACAACTGGAGCAAAATGCAGTGCGACCGTCGCCTAATAGACGCCATACTGTGCCATCCATCTCATAGGACGCCACTGTGTAAAAAAAAAAAAACAAAAAAAACAAACTAAAAATTCTAGCGTGTGTGTAGGTTGCACTGTATCAGATACCTGTATATGAAATACTGCACCCTGCCACATTATTTCATACAGCGATTAAACCAAATCGCAACATATACCGGCCAAATTGATACTCTTAAAGGGGTTGTCCATTTCTTAAAAGATATATAAATCTGGGGGAAAAACCTTCTACTCTGTTGCAGCGTGTCTCTGGCTTCCTCCACTGATTGGCTGCAGCAGTTACGTACCTCTACTTGCATCACTGTTTGGAGCAGTTCACTTCCTATTGGTGATGTAGATTAGAGGCGCGTGACGTCCCCATTAGGAAGTAGCAGAAGCGGGGGGAGGTGTGTGTTGAGGTAAGTTCACACTGCTGATTTTAGGAGCAGAATCCACGGCAAAACCACCCTAAAAGCAGTGTTATCGGCAGTGTGAACGTACACTTTGAGGGCATAATAAACTACTATAAAACGGCTCCTATTTATTTCCATTGATTCCTATGTCAAAACCGTGTCGTCGTTCATACGATGCTGTTTTTTTTACTCAATTAAGCGTGGTTTCCAGCACTGAAAAATAAGCAACGTCGGCTCTTGAGTTGTTTTCGGCTACTGGAATGCCTGTAGGGACTCGATGGAGAGCTTCATAACATCGCCCGAAACGCCTTGCACAAAGTCTTTTGTGTTTTTGATGCTTTTTTTTTTTTTTTGTTTTACACGGATCCTCACCCAAAAATTCCCCATATGCGGAACAAAACATCAAATCCTCATCAAAAATTCGGCTGAAAATTGCAAAAATTTGAGGCGGTTTTTGCTGATTTTGCCACTTTTTCCCAACACAGAAAGTTGAGACAACACCACCAGCTATTTGATGGGATGAAGGTGTTATCCCTGGTGCTGAACACAGAGCTGAAGGTGCCTGATCCAGTCTTTATGAACCTGCATGAGAACTTTTTGTGGTGATAACTTTTGAACCACAAGAGATGTTGTAAATCTGCGGCAATCCATTTCTGAGATGATTCTGGTCTTTCTTGATATATTACATGTCCACCTTCCCAATGGTGAAACCTGCCCTTCATCTAAAATGGTGGCTTTCAAGATGGCTGACCTGTTCCGGGCATAGTCTAAAAGATAGGCCCATCTCGCTGATTACTAGCTGAGGTAATCGTTTTCCCTTTCATTTCTGAAATAAAAGGGTGTCCTGGGACTTTTGACCTGTATTATCAGTTTACCCTATTAGTACCTTGTCAGATAGGTGCAGTCCCACCTCTGTGACCGGCACTTAACTCCTAACGGGCCTCCAAAACTCAAGCTCTGAATGATGCAGTGACTGTGGCCTTTATCCGTTCATTTCAATGGGAGTTCTGAGTACAGCAATTGCATTTGGCTGTAGTCAGATCAACCATAGAAATGAAGGGAGATGGGGTGCACAGTATCGTCTCCATTGCAGAGCTTAGGTTTCGGGGGCCCGTTAAAGGGGTTGTCTCACTACAAGGATTGTGTTTTTTGTTTTTTTTTTATGTTAGATCATGCAAAAACAAGTCACTTTATAATATATGTCCATTAAGTGTCCTACCTATTCTGAGATATCCCCTCTTGTATGGGCTACATCAGCTCCTCGGGTCACTATAGCTACAGACCTGTTCAATCTTTCCCGATATGCTGCCCGCACTGGTTGCTATAGCTACAGACCTGTTCGATCTCTCCTGACAGGCTGCCAGTGAGGTTGCTATAGTTACAGACCTGGTGTCCTTAGCAACTGATCACTGCAGGCCAGTAGTAGCAAGTAAAAGCCAAAAATGAAACTGAGAAGACAGGACTGAGGTAAGCTGAATCGATGTAGTGAGACAACCCCTTTCACTGCCGGTCACAGAGGTGGGACCGCACCTATCTGACATTGAGAGCATATCCTAGCCATTATGCCATCAATGTCTAGGATGACAAAACCCCTTTAAGCTGCGGGTGCATTGTTTACGCGCCAAATCATGTCTGTTAACTCCGTTTTGACTTTGAGGGCTCTAGACATTCAAAGCTTCAACATGTCCTACTTTATAGGTCTGCAGTAGGGGCTGTCTGCCACAAACCTCCCTCTTTATAAGAGCTCTTTGCCTCTGCTGATGAGATACCAATGCCGGTAGCTTTTCCTGACCTCAGACGCATTCATAAATCCTGCGATGCCCCTGACGGTGATCTTCTTCCTCGTAATGTGTTCCCATCTCTGACAATTATAGCATATCCTCGTGATCCGGAGAACACGGGTCCGCTTGTTTGTTGTCAGGGTGCACTGAATGGGTAGGTAGCCATGCATTTCTGACTCTTGCCATTCATTTCAGTGGGTGTTCTGAGTGAAGCTTGAGCATGTTTATTTGGCTGTTGCTCAGATTTTACGCACAGGCATTGGCCAACTCTGACTACTGTGGCCCAGTTTTTGAGGTAGATCTGGGTCCCATCTGTCGGATGTTTATGGCATATAGTTAGGATAGTCTCAGTAGTACTCCCATAGAAGAAAATGGAGAGGGGTACGCATGTGTTGCCACCTCTATGTTCTACACATGGGAGTAAAAGGGCCTGTTCTTGGAAGTGGGACCTGCAGCTTTCTCAGATGTTTATGGCATATCCTGTTCAGTACCTCTTTAAAGGAGTTTTCTCACTACAAAGATTAGCTTTCAGCATGAAGGGAAAAGTAATTGAAGACTTTTTCTAAATACATTGATCAATAGATTTTACTTTATTCATGAGAAAAGAGATATTTTATGTGCTCGAGTGCACCCAGGTTTCCATGGTTACCTGACCATAACTCGCCATGGATGGAGCTCGCGGGCAAACTCCTTTCTACCAAGATTACAAATAAGCAGTTGTTTTCAGTTCTCACAGCACATGTACCTTTTGTTTACTGAAGATTAGCTCTCCTGCACTTGTCAGTTTAACGGCTTCAGAGAAGCTGAATATGCTAATCCCTGAGGAGACAGTATAAACTGCTTGTGACTCGGTGAAGCAGCCTAGTGAGAGAATCCCTTTAAGGAAAGGGAGTGTACTGCTAGTAGATTAGCAAATATTCTTTCAGATAAAGGAAGGTGTGTGATAACACTCCTTTATTTGGAGTGGTAAAGATCAGTGGTATGTTTTATCATCGTTATGTTATTCATTTGTCTACATTTAATCGTGTAAGGGTATGTTCACACAGCGTAATTGCGGGGCGTAGGCGCGTAATTGCGCTTCAATATGCCCCCCACAATTACGGTAATTCTAAGTACGTGCTGCAATATGCCATGTGAACATACCCTTATAGTTGCTGTTAAATAGTAACTGTGGAAATGCCAATGTAAGAAAATGCTTTATAGGAAATTTCATGCCAGCACAGCATTCCTGGTCTGCTTAGTGATAAGACGTTGTAATTTGTGCTTTAAGGCCCCGTCGAGGTGACGCTGGCCCTGGTCCTCGAAAACATAAAGAGCTACCCACAGACCCCCCATTCACAGCGTATGTGGGTAATCTTCCATTCAATACTGTACAAGGAGACATAGATACCATCTTTAAAGAACTGAGTGTGAGGAGTGTGCGGCTAGTCAGAGACAAAGAAACAGACCAATTTAAAGGTAAGAAGTCCATTGCTTTCTCTCTTCTGTCGCTAAACATCTGAAAGTGATAATCTTGTGTGCTTTTTTGCAGACACCTTGCCTGGAAAAAAACTAAATTATTCATTGAACAAAATGTCTTTATCCATTTTTAAAGCAAAAGTGACAGATTTACTATTTTTCTTACCCTGTCAAATAGTTCACTAATGTAAATTTAGGGTAAGTTCATACGGCTGATTTTGACGGTGTTTTCGCCCCTCATTCATTTTCATTGATTCCTATGCAGTTTACACGCGTTTTAGGCGCATTTTAGTCAAGCAAAGTGCTGAGGAGGCTGAAAAGTCATTAAAGCACATACGTCACATTCATTTTTTTCCTCTACCCAGCATTTTTCTGCCTACATAAACATGAGGGTTTGTTTTTTGCTGGACAAGATATACCATTGAGTATACCATAAAATATACTGGGAAACTCCCTAAAAAAATTTATGAAACAAAATGCAATTGCGCTGTTTTTAGGGAGGTTTTCATGGAGGTTACTGTTCAGTATAAATAACATTCTACCTGCTTTATTCAGGATGGTACAGTTCTGGGGAACCAAAGTGTTTTTTTTTTTTAGTAAGAGCACTTTTTTATTCCAGTTTTTAGGGATGGGAAATGACCAAAAAACTATTTATAGTGTTATGGACACAGTAATTCCAATTATGTTTAAATTTCTTTTTTTTTTACTATTTAAAATTTTTAAAAAACTTAACTATTGTAGTTTTAGTGAAAATGTGGTGCATATGGAGTGGGCTCAATGAGTGAGCCTGCTTCGTACTCCCTTACCGACGACATCCTTTAAAGTGGTTTTACCATGAAGACCTTTCATGCCTGGTTTGTCCTGCTTCAGCTTTCAGTGTGCTCAAAAGGGGGCGTGTGATCTGTTTGAACTGCAGATCATTTAACCCAGAAGACTTAACATCACCATGCTTTTCCCCACAGTGTATTAACTCTAGTAAAACAGAGGTCTGTTCATGTAAAGAGCTGTGAGTAGTTACAATGTAGCTGCGTGGTTAGCACTTCTGCCTTTCAGCATAGGAGTCCTAGGTTCAAATTTCTGCAGGAACCAAACTGGTATTTTTTTTGTCTCGATGCACACACATTATTGAGGGTTCTTTCTTCCTATTATTTATTTGCACCATTTGACTAATTACTAAGGGGTACAGAGGACAGGAGTAGAATGACAACACCTGGGGTTGAACACTCGCTCAGCAGTGAGTGAGTGTGATTACTAGGCAGGGAAGAGACTGACAGTAGCTGCCTGAGAGGAGAGGTGATGTCTGAGCTTGTGCAGCCAGGACTGACGACAAGCTGTATACTACGGATCAGTAAGGGAGCAGCTAAAACCAAAATGGTGCAGAATTTTTAGTAATGAGGAATAGTGAAAATGTTTGTTTAATTTGTAATCTTCCCACATCAATTTTACTTCATGGTAAAACCCCTTTAACTGTATGTCGGTAAAAGTTAAAGGGATTTTCCCATCGTAGACATTTATGGTGTATTGATATGACGTTGCATAAATGTCTGATAGATGTGGCTTTCATCTGTGGGACCGACTCTTCTTTTGACTACGGGCCTACAAAAATCTACATGTAGAACAGAGAGGAAGTTGTGCCTGTGCAGCACTCAATTCATTTCACTGGACTTGCTGAGTACAGGCAAGCACACCACTTGGGTGTACTCAGAGCTCCCGTATCGTTCTCTGCACATAGACTTTTGCAGGCTGTTCTCCATATATGTGCAGTCCCAGAGGTAAGACCTAGGCCTATCCGACATTTATGGCATGTCCTGTCGATTATTCTGTAATTGCCTTTAAACTTCCCTAGTCATCTAAGGAAAGATCATGTCTCAGATTATGGGGACAGTAAAACTAAGCACTTTTGTAATTGGGTTGCATTACCTCAGTCACTTGGTTTAGCAGATATGAGCTTTTCTATGCATCTGTGTTCTATTTCTGCTGCTGCTGGTTGGGACACGCCCCCTGCACTGTGATTGGCCGGCTGACATTTCATTCAGCCTGTTGAGATACGCCCCCTGCGCTGTGATTAACTGCCTGCACATTCTGTGTTTTCTCCCCTCTGAGCTGTTAAAATCGATAGTGAAACCAAGGGCTGCTGGCTCTATATACATCTTCCAGCTCTAGGGTGAATGATCTGACTAATTACTGACTGTGTAACTCATAGATCCCCTCATATAACAGTGTTGCATCCTCTGTTCTCCTCATATAACACATAACGCCTGATAACAGGGCGAGGGGCAGTGTGCATCAGTCATACAGTCTCCTGCCTGGAACACAGAGGGGGGGGGCAGTGTGCTTCCTCACATGTGTTTCATCAGTTCAGGCTGTGTGTATAACTGCTTATATCTTAGCAAGGAGCTTGTGGAGCCTGAAGGCTGCAGACATAAGCATGCAGGAGGCTACAGAGCTGTTATATCCAGACAACCTTCTGCATCCCCTGCTTCATACAGAATGATGGTGTCACAGTTCTTCAGTGAGGAGAGACACGCCTCCTGGCAGGAGAGACACGCTGCTGGATTTCAAATTCCATCTCAGAGAATTAGCTGAAGAGCACGAACAGTTCAAACGGTACAACCCCTTTAAAGGGGTTTTCTCATTACATTAAATGGTCTTCAGAATAAGGGGACAGTGAAAACAAGCAACTTTGGAATTGATGTCATTTGCAAAGCTGTCTTGTTTTCACTGTCTCACTTATCTTCGTTTTGTGTAAACACTGTTCCCCAGTGCCGGTGGGATTCCACCTCCTTTCATGTCATTGGCTGACGGCTCTACTAATTTACATTCTGTCTGGCCCCCGGTCGTATACACGGGAGCGTGCATTCCTGCCTCTCTCACTCAGAATAAGGGGCCGGCAACATTTCACTCCATACAGCCAGCAGCTCCACATTAACACTGCAGCGGCTTGTACAATCAGAAGACAGCTGAATTGTGCTCGGTGCCTAATGCTGCTGCGTGTAAACAGAGACAGGAGACAGATCTGTGCTGCGCTGGATTAGTTCATAGAAGACTGGAGTCCACTGGAACAAACCTCCAGCTGTGAGAGAAGAGATCAGTGCTCTGAGTTCATAGAAGACGGTCTAGGCTGAATGCAGAGTGTGCTATGTAAACAAACAGCTCTTACAAAATAAGACTGCATAGGGAGAGGAACGACACAGTGACATGTGGAGTGGAATACAGACAGAGTCTCAAACACACTGACTCTGGAGCGAGCACGAACAATGAAGGGGGGGATGATGTCATCCCACTTCAGTTAGGAAACACCCAGCAGCTGGGAGGAGAAGAAACGCCCCTGGATTTGAGGAACTGAGAAAATGAAGCTACAAGAAAACTTGATGAAGCGATAAATCCCCTTTAACTTTGTTCTAGGGTAGTGTTTCCTTTCTTGTTTTTCTATGGTAGAAAATATTATGTTCCTTAGTCTAAGGTAGAAGCAAGGGATTCATACCTGTGGTTTAGGGTGTATTGAGGGGTTTATTATATTTTTCCCAGGTGGCCTATTGTACATGATGGGTTTATACATTAGGTTAATAGGAGGGTGTAGTGAAAGTTAAATTATTCTAGGGTTGTCTAGTATGAATAAGAGGGCTTTCACTGGCTGAGATGTGGAAACCAGAAAGAGGAAGGCTGCAGGGGGCTCATACAGATCTGTGCTCAACTGGGGCAGAAGAGACAAACCTCTGTACAGTTCTCTGATAGAAAGCGGATTGTAATGTGCACATCATGTACTGCTCTATGGTGTCAATGATCTTGTCTCCAGCGTGGCTGCTGTACTTTATTATGTGGACATGACTTTCCAGTAATGCTTAAAGGGGTTGTCTCGCTACAATGATTGGGTTTTAATTTAAAGATCTTTAAAAAACAAGCAGCTTTGCAATATATGTTCATTACAAAATGTCTATGATTTTGAGCTAGCCTGTTATATTCACTATCAGCTTCTCAGACTCTCTTAGAGTGGAACCTGTTGAACCTTATCTTACTGGCTGTCAGGTTTGAATGACTCAAATCACCTTTGAAGTCAGGTCGGAGCAGAGAGCCCTCCCACACAGAATGCTTCTGGGGGGGGAGGAGGACTCTGGCGTCTGTGTCTGTGCTCCTGGATTACCCTGTGTGTGCCTGCTTCCTCTTGCTCTCTCACATGATAGATGTGCAGCAGTGACCCTGTCTTTACTATAAACATGATATGTCCTAGGAAAAAGTGAGCCCATACCAAATTTATACAGATCGTCATGTGAATATTTATGTTCTCCTGTAAGGGACACATCCCGAGTATGTAACACTGCCCTTGTTGTTTGCTGGAGATGTGGAGACTTGTAAGCTAAGCAGGTGATATAGGAACACATGCATCCCCACTGCTCAATTAGCACACCACTTCACATTCCTCTCTACACTCATAGATCAGCCCTCTCCTGCAACAGACCTAGGCAGGCACACACAGGGTGAACTCTGAGAGCAAACCCCTCCCCCCCCCCCCCCTGTATAGAAGTTACGTAGCTGCCTGTTTTGCTGATGGGAGGGGGGAGAGGGAGGGAGAGGGAGCAGAAGAGACAGACAAGCTAGCACGCCCCTCAGTTCAACTTACCAGGGACACTGACAGGCTGAAAGCTCGTAATGAGACAACTCCTTTAAACTGTGTTCTGGATTTTCTGACCTTTTTCAGGTTTCTGCTATGTAGAATTTGATGACCTGGAATCCCTTAAGGAAGCTTTGTCATATGACGGTGCGGTAAGTTTCCATTGCCTTTATTATTTCTCAAGTTAATTCTATCCATAACCTGTCTCACTGCCTGTTTGCTTTTTCTTATTAGCTTTTAGGTGACCGTGCTTTGCGAGTGGATATAGCCGAGGGCAGAAAACAAGACAAAGGTGGCTTTGGTTTCAGGAAAGGCGGAGCTGATGACAGAGGAGGTATTTTTTATTTCATGCTGCTGTAAAGAGCCCCCGTGACACCTTCTGACGTGTATTTTAGTAAATCCTTGTGAAATAACAATTCCTGAGAATTTTCTCCTAGAAATCTGTATTGTGCTGTTCCTCTGTTATTCCTTCTAGAAATGTATTACACAATTTGTCAGATGGGTGATACTATTCCAGTTTTCAGTGGTGTGTCCCCCATTTGGTAACACCCAGTTGACAATTTTAGTAATACATTTCTAGAAGGAATAACAGAGGAACAGCACAAAACCAAATTGTAGGTGAAGATGCTTCAGATCTGTTATTTCATGGGGACCACAAGTCGTTACTAACACAGATATGTGAGCAATGGCCACGGGTCTTTTTTTTTTTTTAGAAATCTAGGGCCTAATGTATGAAACCGGTCTAGCAGTAAGACTTTGTTGCCCAAAGCAACCAATCGGAGCACCGCTTTTTCCGTATGAAATGAAGGCTGAGCTCTGGTTACTATGGGCAACAAAGACCCTTTTACTGCTAGACCATTTTCATGTATGAGGCCCCAAGTGTCAAATGGTGGTAGTGGTTTTAATTTTATTTTATTGTTGTGTGTGTTCTGCAGTTTTTTTTTACTGTAGTATCAGAAGTTAGAAATAAAACCTCATCTCGTATAGATCTGTAATACAGGACCCAATATCATGCAGAGGGCTCTCCTCCCTTTCAGATTTGTACAGCATCTGGAAAGAAAAATACTACAGCAGGTTTTTAATCTCCTGTCATGTAATGTTGGTATGCTCTGTTAGAAAAAAAAATTTGTAGGAGAGTTTACAGTGCCGTGCACTGGGTCAACAGCTTCATAAAGCAGAGCAGTGTGCATAAGGCCTTAAAGAGGACCTATCGCCTTCAGAGAAACCTCATTAAGTAACAGAAGACTAAAATACAAACACTTTCTCAAATATGCTTCATTAGGAAAATTAAAGTACACTTGTAATTCTGTTTTCAAAAAAAGTGCTGACCCTTTAAGACTGCTCTGAAGTCGGGCCAAGTCGGCACATGACAGCTTGATATGACTGTTGACAGTTATATCAAATCTCCTGCTTCTGAGCTGGGAGAGCCTATTGTTCAGAGGGGAGCCTGTAAGTCTACATCATGTGCACACCAGCAGCAGTGTGATATAGATGCCTGTGTTCTATGGATGAGGAGGCTGAAACAGATAAACCCTGTCACACTATGTCCTCAGTGTGCTGTACCTGTTGTACTGTATGTAGTGAGACACTCTGATTACCCTGTACAAGCATCTATGCTCTCAGCTCCCCCTGCACAGTTGGTATCTCTCACAGCCTTCTGTAGGATCTCCTGAGTTACAAAGTGACAGAAAAACCTGTTCCTCTGTAATACTGAGGTACATCCTCTGGATTACTAATGACATGAAATTATAAGACTTTTCTCAAATACATCTACTATCAATTTTTGTGTGGAGGTGATAGGTACTCTTTAACTGGTGATAGGAATCACGGAGTTAGTTCCATCCAACATAAAATATTCACGTTTGAGCGATTATGCCTTGCCACATCCTATTTAGTGAAACCAGCGCTTAGTTTTTGTGTGTACAAATGTATTTTATTGTTTTAAAATTTTTGTTTAGTTTTTTGTTTTCTAATGAAATACATTTTTGTTTAGTTTCTCACTTTTGTACACAGCATCAATCATTTTTCAGGGTGTAAATTTACCCCGTTTAAAGAAGGAATCTTTAAAATCCTTTGGTCAATTTGTTTCGGTGCATGGTTCAGTGATGGGAGTATGTACTGATTTTCTGTTCCCCTTGATGGACGTAAATGACTGCATTTATTACTGGAACCTGCAGGAAAATGTAATTGGTCTGATGGGGTTTTCGGAATCATTTACTTTGTTTCCAGTGACCAGAAAGCTCTTGCCTTTCTTAATTCTTTAAGATTTTGACTTCGCTTGTCGTTTTAGTGGACAGTTGTATGTTCATGGTTACGCGGCTGATCTAGTTAGGGATTGGTTTGCCCAGTCCACCCTGTAAAGTTTGGTTTCCTCGGTTTTCAATTTCATGTCGCTGTTACCTTATTTTTCAGGAAACGATAGTTACGGCTCTAGAGGAGGTGCAAGAGATGACTTCAATTCTGGTAAAGGTTCCGTCTATTCTTACTGAGGGCTTTCACTGGTTTTTCATGGTTTGGGGGTAATCCAGCTGACACTTTTTTTTTTATTTTATTTTTTTCCTCTTTTCTTTACTAACACTTGTTTTGAAGATTTGACTTTCTCACTTTCAGACTTGGTGTACTTTTTCTGCGCATACTTTCTTTGTTGTCTCTTCTGGTCTTTGCTGTTTAAAACGTTACTTTTTTATCTTTGTTTCAACCCCTACCGTGATCGAAAATTATATATTTAGACATTATTATTTTTTTTGGGGGGGGGGGGGAGGGGGTGGAAGGGAGGGGGCAAGGATTTATGATAAAAAAAAAAAATTTTACACATTGACCAAAAGCACATAAAGTAGGATGACAGACAGCTGATTAAATTGGTTGCCTCATGAAAGTGCATATGCCTTTCATTTATGGGCAGGTATAAATAGCCTTTACAGGATATCCAGCCCAGCAACCAATGGACATTTATTTTAGGCACAGCTGTTAGCACTGAGGGCTACAGAAGCAGACTTTAATTTCTCCAAAGGGTTGTCCTTGTGAGTCAAGGCCCCACTCTTTAAATGGGAGGCCTAGATGCAGTAACTGCTTGAGCCCTAGGTATGGCAGCATAGCAACACTATATACACAGATAAGGCTCTGTATGCTTCCTTGTTAGAGTATGTTCACACGGCGTGTTGGATCCTATTTTGTATCCGCTTTTAGATGCGTGTTTGCATCCGTTTTTCAGACCCTAAACGGACCCAAACGCGCATCTAACAATGTGCAGTGTGATTTAAATTACTTTCAATGTAAAACATGCAGCGGCGTTCAGACGAGTGATCGCTGATGCGTCTTTTGGATCCGTTCAAAGAATTAATATGTCGATTCTTGATCCGAAACACGCAGCAGACACTATTTAAAAACTATAGGGTGCGATCCTGCTGCAGCCAAAACTCATCCAAACGCACACCTGCATGTTGGATGTGTTTTACGGATCCAACATGTCGTGTGAACATACTGTTATCAGTTATGTAGAGGAAGGGCTCTTCAATACTTTTAGACTGTCAGTTTACAGTTTTCTCAGTAGTATACTACTATAAAATTCTGTACTATTGCTCCACATTGTGTTCTGATGGCTGCAATAAATGGGAGATGAACAATGTAAAAGCTATACTTGACAGATTCAGGAGGATTTCCAATTTACACTCAGTGTATGTAAATGTGCAAAATAACATTAGGTGGAAAGAGAGGGATGGCTTAGGATGTAGTGGATTTGGTCAGTCTCTCCAGTCATTCATTTGTTTGCTAGGCTATGTACTCATATGATGTTAGTTTGGTGAATGTTCTTTCCTTGTGGCTGGTATTTTCTATGCTCCTTCTCCTTCAAGCACTGACTATAATGTATATAAAACTTTCTCTTCACAAGTGATTTTATATGTAACTTTTTTTTTTTTTTCTTTTTATTAACATTTTCAATCTCATGTTGAAGGTATAACATGATAAATAAGAGGTTAAGTATGTCTACATGACATGAGTTGCGTTCATGGTTTGCGGTATCTTAACCCTGTGCTATACATTGACGTCATGGTGATGTATTGGAGTGGACGCAATCCATGATTTTACACCTTTTAGCTGAAGGATTCTGATTAAAAGGTAGGATTGAATACCTAAAGGGGTTGTCTCACCATGCTGTATCACAGAGCCACATTCAGCTTCCTGGTCAGGCTGTGGGTGGGTCCACAATAGTGATGAGCATATCAGCTCTGCTGTTCCTCGCTGAGTCTGTTGGTGAGATGAATACTGGAGGTTTATAAACTGTAGACTACAAAGGATTAAAGTTTGTCAGTAACATATATAATCAAGGTGCTGTGCTGGAAAGAAGACTCGGCAGGGCGTGACCTCACCATGGTCGGACAGGGCAGCTTGAGCAATAAGAGCAGAGAGATGGCCGGTAACTAGAGAAGCGTGTGTAAACAAGCAATAGACAAGATCTCCTAAACAAAGCAAAATCAGAACAGCAATGTTTTTGGTAATAGTCTTTATTTACCTTTTGTCCACAAGTTTAAAGCTAATCATTATGGTGAGAAATATATAAAGAAAAAATGCAGCGCCAACCTTATGTAATCACAGCATTAAAGGGGTTGTCTTATCTCAAAGTTTCATAGGATGCATGAATGAAATAATGCTGCTTTGCTCTGTCACTTCCTGGTCAAGCTGTCTGTAATTAGCATATGAGCTCTGTGTCTTCAGACTTCTGCTAATTAGATAACTCCCATGCGGTCAGGACCAGGGAAGCTTCTGAGTTAAAGTAAACAGTCGTAATTACGGTCTTTTGTCTGAAAGATCAGATAACAAACAAGCTCTCACTGCCTGCAGTTCTGTGCTGACCTCGACCTGTGTGATAACGTCACTCCCTGCTATCAGATAGAACAGCAGCAGGGGAGAAGACGTACACAGGTCGGTCACTTGGGAAACTAGAAAGCCCTCAGAAGGTGATAAAATCACTTGTAGTTCCCCCAACAACAACAAAAATATGAACACAATATATTTGGAAAAACATCTTCATTTAGTGTTCTCTACATGTTGAAAGCTAATCTTTGTAGCGAGACAACCCCTTTAAGTAGGAACCTGTTAGTAGCAATTCCTTGCATGGATCGCTGTCAGGTAAGGTGGTCTTGTAAAATGTAATTCCTCTGTCAGGAAACTATATATCCAGCAGGGTAAAATCTGGTTACTTTATTTGAACGTTCTTTAAACAGAGGGTAATAATGTGCCAATGTAACTTGCGTTTCAGTCTCGACTGAGTCCTTGGCTGTAAACAAGGGTTCAGTCGAGTCTGAAACGCATGTTACATTGGCACATTATTACCTTCTGTTTAAAGGATGTTGGAATAAAGTAGCAGGATTCTACCCTGCTGGATATCAGGTTTTTTGACCAAGGAATTACATTTTACATTATGGTGAGAGAACCCCTTTTAAGTAAAAAAAAAAAAAAAAAAAAGTTCATAGATGTGTATTTCAATGTAGTATATTGTATATGTTTTGTTTTTTGCCACAACGAATCTGCAGAAATATCAGCTGCATAAATTGACATGCTAGAGATTAATATTCTGCAGGTAAATTTGTTTGAGGAATTCATGCTGATATTTATCCACAAGCTGTTGATGAAGTTTCTCAACACCGCGTCCACGTTGCTGCTACTGTAATATGGTGTGGACGTTCTGTTTGCAGATTGGCCTCATCTCTCTTCTGTTTGCATTTACCCATGCCAATTTTATTGGACATAGTTAGTTTCTAAGTACTCCTAAAGATAACTGGTCAGGCCTAACAGCATTAACGGTCAGACAATTTATTATTATAGGTCACAAGTTTTAATGTTTTGGGAAACGGCACCGCCAAAATGTAAACAAAATATTTCGACAAGTTTTGTTTCTGGAGAAACTCCAGGCGGTTAACGATAAAGACAGGGATGGAGGGAGATTCTTAAAGAAGTGGAGATCTTTTATCTCTAAGCAGTACAACCCAGACGAAATCAAAGCGTTGATAGAACCGTTCAAGTACACGGAGTACTACCTGGTAGAACGGCTAAAAGGAACATTAGGGAACCTGGATATTGGAGGTTGAATTGGGGGGGAACAGTGCACACCGGGTGGAATAACTAGGAGGGGGGAGGTGTTAACTCTAGTTTAAGTTGGTCTTGATGTTCAAGTTCTCAGTACTATCTTCTGGTCTATGACCTTGCTAGGATGGGGAGAAAAGTCGAAAATAGGCTAGGAGACGGTAAATTACGCCTTTATCATTATACATTTGTCATAGTGTGATATTTTGTAAGTGTCACATGCCTGTATTTATTGTCTCCTGCAATAAAACATTTTACAAAAAAAATGTAAACAAAATATAATGGTGAGCAAGCTTAGAAATAACGATCACGACCCGCTATAGGACGAAAACAAAACAAAGCACCCCCACCAAAAATAAAACAAAAAAGGATAATTTAATCACCCCAGTTAGTACATGCTACGTTTCAACTCCTCCATGGTGCTTGAAAATGGCTCCGTGGAGGAGTTGAAATTTTTCGTGTATTGACTTGTGTGATTAAATTATCCTTTTTTGTTTTATTTTTGGTGGTGCTGCATTTTTTGGGGCTATAAAAATAGTTAGTGGCATGATTGATTAAATGTGAATTCTGTTTATAAAGACAATTGCACAAAGCATTGCTGCCTAGCACACAAACACATCCATGTGTTCAGGAGTAGAGCACCACAGAATAAAACGCCCCACAAAATAAGCTTACTTCACAGTAAGGCCATGTTCACACGGCTTAAATTACGGTCTGAAAACTGCCCATTCATTACAGTAATCCACAGTTCTCATAGAGAACTATGGATTACGTCTCCTCTCCCTGCTCGGCGAATCCGCCAGGCGGGGAGATAAGTGACATGTGAATTACCAGCGGCGTATACGCGCCGTTGGTAATGCAAGTCAATGGGCCGGCGAAGTGCTGGGCTCCCGCCCCCGTTTACACGGCGTAATTACGTCCCGCATTTAAGTCGTGTGAACCTAGCCTAAGGGTATGCTCACATGGCCTGTTGAGTCTGTGTGAACATACACTTTCAGATGTGTGTTTGAATCAGTCTGTCGGACCCCAAACGGATCCAAACACATCTCTAATAAAAAGCAATGTGATTTACATTGCTTTTAATACGAGACGCAGCAGCATTCACACGAGTGATTGATACATGTCTCATTGTGTCTTTCGGATCCGTTCCAAGAATTGACATGTCAATTCTTGGTCTGAAAAACGCAGCTGGCGCCCCATTTTAATCTATAGGGTGCGATCCTGCTGCATCCAATCACGCAGCTGCATGTTGGATCCGATCGTCGCTGCGTTTTTGGATGCGATTTTCGGATCCAACACTGATCCAAAATCGGATCCAAGCACGCCGTGTGAACGGCCCCTAACAGTGGTTCTGTAGTTCCTCCTATCCTCCCCACTCCACCTTGGGTCTTGTACAGTAATGATGGTCCATGCAGTAATGCATTTTGGTACATATAGCCTGTGAGGTGCAGTTCAGTTTTGGCTTCCTTCCATACCTAAAAGCCCTGATTTTTCTTTATAAAATTGCATACCTCTTACTGAAGATACCTGTTAAGATGTACAGCAAATGGATATATGCAATGTACTGAAACAAAATGGAAAGGTTCTGGAACTCTGGGGGGTTTGAAAAGTGATTGTGTAAGGGAGTTCGAATTTGCAATGTTGAGCACTTGTGCTGCATACTTTATTATTCATACATAAGTATGTGAATATTGTATGTTGATTTTCTCTCTACATCAAAAAATAGAAAGACTAATTATAGTAAAAGGCAGATCTACTAAGAGTAAATCTTGTATAGTAAAAAGTAATTTGTTTCTATTTCAAACTTGCTAAGCCACATGGTCGATCAACCTAATTTATAGAAAGTACGGCGCTTAATACTGCATCAGAGCAAATTTTGATCCTGCTAGAATTTAACAGTCTGCATACAGACTGTTTTAGGTTAAGTAAGATTGCCTAGACTGATGTTAATGTATCCAACTCTTGGCTGTAAAGTAAATTGAAATATAGAGTACATTAGAACGTTGTCTAGAATGATGTACTTTATATAAAACCGACAAATCTTTACTGTAAGATGTACTTCATGGTACGGTCTACAGAATGAATATAGTGTTAATGCTTTGACGTTTAATATTAATGTGTTTTTAATTTTGTTTTATTGTTTATTGTGATTTAGGCTTTCGAGGAGATGATGACTTTTTAGGTGGAAGAGGTAGGGGAGGTCGCCCTGGTCCTCCTAGTGATCGGCGGGGGCCCCCACCTCCAGGTCCTGCACGTTACAGAGAGGGACCACGTGCTGCAGGGTCTATGGACTTCAGAGAACCTACAGAAGGTTGGAAAAAGATGTGATAGGACTGGCTTAAATTATGCATTATGGGTGGTTTTTATATTGCATTGTACACAGTCAAACATATGGCAGGGATTTAACAGTGAATTTCAGAGTAGATGGGCATACATGGTCTAAAAGGGGATTTCCTCCAAAAATCATTTATCACCTATTCCACTGCTTGGACCCCCATTGATTACTAAAACAATGACTCCCATTCTTACAGCTGCAGCAGTTGGAACATGCGTACCGTTGCTCCATTATGTCTATGGGACTGCTGAAGGTAGACGGGTACAGTGCTTAGCCATCTTCATCAGTTCCATATACTTTGAATGAGGCTGCGGTGTGCATGGTCAACCCCTGCTCTGTTCAACAGTGAGGAAAAAGGATTATTGGCCTCCCTTTTTGGTGATTTGTGGTAAAACCCCTTTTAGTCCCCTATCCCACAAAAGACATTAATCATCCTTTTTACAAACCTTATCTTAGCCTACTTTTTTTGCTGACATATCACTTTTTTTTTTTTTTTTTTTTTAAATCACTTTACCACAGAGGAAAGAGCACAGAGACCACGGCTTCAACTTAAACCCAGGACAGTTGCAACCCCTCTGAATCAAGTAGCCAATCCTCACTCTGCTATCTTTGGTGGAGCCAAACCCAGAGAGGAAGCCGGTGGAACAAAAGAGAAGGATTGAGCTGAACATTGGGAGGGATGGAGGAGAGAGTAAGCTGGTCACTATGGAACATCAACCCCACAGTTACCATTCCTGCCTCCTGAAATTCACTCCTCATCTCTCTCCTGTCTAAAACTTAACACTGAGCTTGTGAATGCATGTCAGCTGTTTAACAAGTGGTTTTTAGTACATTCTGGGCTTTGCTGTATCTTGTACCTGCATTGTGCTGTTTACACCTCTATCCTTCTTGCTTTCTGCAGGGTGATGCCCTGCAGGAATAAAAAAAAATGGAGTTCATTTTGGACTTAGGAGAACAATTACACTTTTTTTTTTTTTTTCTAAATTTAATTTTTTTTTTCTTTTTTTAAATTTGAGGGCCATTTGTGTTAACATTCTGTTAACACCTAGTTGCCCTTGGATTCTTTAGTGCTTTGACTCACCTCTTACCTGCATGTTTTGTTCTGTATTGCCAAGGCTCTGAGATGCTAGTACCTGGCATATGTGTTCCGTGCCACGGATTAAAGTGACGGGCAACTGCTAACCTGTAAACTTGACTAGGTTTTTTGGCTTTAAGCCTGTTCCACAAACACTTCCCTGTATTTGTACAGAATGCTCGATACACTTCTTCACATGGAGAAGATTTATCTAAATAAGTTGTTCAATTTCTGTTTACCCTGGCGTATATATATCTATATGACTTATCCTATCACGTGTCTAGTTTGCTCTATAATGTGCTTCACAACTGATTAGACTTTCTTGCTGTACTGTGCAATTAATGTACAATATGGAGACACAAATGACTGAAAAGGTAGCTGTTCCTACAAAAGGAAGGATGTGCAAAGTATAATTTTCTTAGTAAAGTTTTTATGTTGCCGAATCATTTTTAATATGCATACAATAAAAGTCTATTTTTTTGGGTTCCTCCTCTTTTAAAGCTCTTCAACTAGAAAACTGAGCCTTACATAGACTACTATTTTCTGCGGACAGAGCATTGATAGTGCTGATATGCATTTGTAGTGTCTTGTACCTTTTTTTTTTTAATACCATTTTGGTATTGGTGCTGGCTCTAATCTCTAATTGGGCATATCTCAGCAGCGGTTATATACTAGTCTTATTGCTTGAGGTCCATTTTTTGCCAAATCCGTTAAGTGGTCTATGGCAGGACTTTAATCTCAAATTAAGACTTTGAGACGTGGCTTATAGCAAATGATAAAGTTGTGTTAATGAATAAATACCCATTTTCCTGCCTCTGCTGTCTATAACCGTTATGGCACAAGGATCTGAAACCAGTATTATGATAAATTTTTATCTCTGGGTGTCTCGGCAGATTGATCACTTTCACTCTTCTTTCTCTACATACTTTCTCTGCATTAAGAACCATTTGTATAACACTAGCATCTAAAATAAGACATGCTTTGTGTGGTAATATACAAGAAGAAACACCATACCCCCAGATTTACTCTAGATTTATTTCCATCTGCAGTTTGGGGAAGCTTAAAGACAGAACAAACAGCTGTACAGCTGCTCTATACATTTGACTTTACAGTGGGGATTCCAAACACTCAACACGTTCTGCTTCATGACAGAAAGTAAATATATGGACATGGTATTTTGTGGAAGATCTTTTAAATAAAAGAAAAACATAATGAAGTGGCTTGTGACTTGTGGTTTGTTCATTTTCACAAAGATTATAGTCATACTACACCTTGTTACTATATCAGATGTAAAGAAATTTGCAATGTATCTTCTGTTCTGAAGATGTATGCCGTGTATCTTACTAGTAGGTTTACATCTAGATCCTTTTATTTTTTTTCTTTCCTGAAAAGCTTAGGATACTAGATTTAGCCTGAAACATGTTGTGCATTGCAGGTATCTTACTATAGATGTCAATGCTAGGTATGTGCAGCTGCTTAAAAAAATTGTCCAGAATAATGAAACTTGGATCTTACAATTTTTTTTATTTCCCGTTCAGGTAATTGGAAAGTATAACTGCTTCCACTAGTAGGCAACGCTAAGGAAGACTTTTGGTATCTGCAGGCATGGTATAGGCTGCGCAGAAGAAGCTGAACTACTCAGTTTTTCAAAGGAGGTGGATACAGGTCTATTGTTTTTGTAGCTTATTTTTCCTTTTAGGTGGTGACAGAGGCTTTCTTCTTCACCGCGTGGGCTGTTTCACTAGTCATACTCCTAAAGGGTGCTTGTATATCAGGCTTTGTGCTGTATTACATTGATAGTGGTCACCCAATTCCTTTTATATACTGGGTTGTTTTGTTTGTTTTTTTTAAATCTGGGGTGACTCTGTGTGCACCTAAAGACATCACACATGTAAATATTAATCCTGCTAGAATTGTAGTTGAAGGATCTCCCTCCTATCTATCCCAAAAAAAGTTAAATTGATGGTACGTGTTGGTCCTACTGTGGATATGATGTTCCATCCATCACTTCCCTAGGTTTGCCATGCGGCCATTTTCTTTCAGCCCTGCATGCCTGCATGAGACCTCTGTCCTCCTTGGTGGGTTACCATATTTGGTTGTTGCCACTTCTTTTCTTGGAGTGTCTTTGGCATTTCTTCCTACCATTCTCTTTCCAAGCCCCCTCCTTCCTGCTAAAGGTGGGCTTTCCAATATTCCAGAATGCTCACTAGACAATCTGAAGAGACCTGTGAATGCAAACAATCTTCAACTTATCTGAATCTATTTTCTTGTGCCTGATCTATCATGAAGTAGGTTGTCTACTTGCATGCTGTATTGTGCTTCAAACAAAACCCTTCCTGCTTCACATCTTGTGTCTTGAGATTTGTGGAGAGTTTTAGGCCAGCTTAAAATCATTGAAACCACTGTTCTGCTTGTGTTTAAAGTAGCTCTTACATCTCCTCTTCACACCTTATTCTTTTCCATAATGCACTTTTTCTTGCAAACTCCCAAAACCTGGTCAAATTATTTATGGAGGAAGCCGTGAATTACACGAAGGGCTTGTCCCCACAGCACAGGTTAGTTGTCGGTTTTTCGGACAGTTTGTGATTTTACAAACCGTCTGAAAACCGACGAGCAACGCTCCCCCATAGACTTCAATGGAAAATCTGTGCGGCAGTCCACACTGCACAGATTTTCCGCCGGACAGAGTTTTACACTGCCGGCGGTCCGAAAAACTTGGAACATGTTGATTCTTCTGCCAGGTTTTCGGGTGGAACGTGTGGGTGTGAAGGTGGACGGCTTTAATTCGCAAACCGTGGAGAAAAGCCGTCTCCCGCGTGACAAAAAAAGACCAAATTTTGGTCAATATAATCTTGTGGATCTATGTGGATAACCTTTTACGAAAGCGTGTAGACAAGTCTTTGGAGGCCTCTAAGATGTCATCTGTTTCGGATCAAATCTGTCGCAGATGTAAAAATTGGCTAACAGGAATCCCAGATCAGTTATGTTGGGGATGAAAGCTAGATAATAGTAAGCGAGCGTTAGTTGTTATCCCCTTGCAAAATAACTTCTTAACATGATCCTTCTTTATGAATACTCTTAAATCCAATAATTCAAGCATGGTGGGGGAGATTTTGTTTTTAGATCAGTAATAAATTCCCAGCAAGAGTCTTCAGAACCTGTCCAGAAAAAAATCATGTCAATATAACCAAACCAACGCAAAACATGTTCCTGGAACCGTGGAGATATGTACACACATCTTTCCTCCTACCAACCTAAAAAAAAAGTTAGCATATGAAGGTGCACACCGTGCCCCCATTGCTGTAACTGAGATTTACAGATAGAAGTTGTGATCAGAAACAAAATAGTTGTATTTTCAAAATGAATTCCAAAAGGTCCATAGTGAATGATTTTAACATGTCAATGAAATCTATTTTTGAAAGAGCGGACATAGTTGCCATTAAGCCATGTGCATCACCAATATTGGAGTAGAGTGATGCCACATGACAAGTCATCAGAATGGTATTTGGAGTTCGTGAAAGATCAGCACCTTCCCTGATGAAATGTGAAGAGTCCTGTAAAAATGAAGCCAGTTTCAAAACCAGGAATTGTAATTGAAAGTCAACAAAGATGCTTGCTTTCTCACATAAACTTCCCCTGCCTGTGACTATCTGTCAAACACGAGGATTTCCTTGTAGATTTTAGGTAGGAAATAGAAAGTAGCTACCACCGGTGTTTTTACTGTCAAGAAATTGAACTTTTTTGGGGAGATCATAATATAGGCCCTGGCAGTTTTTTTTCTTAAAAACATCTGTCAGATCTGATGGTAAATGTGAGTAATAGTTGGTATTATCCAACTGTCTTGATATAGAGGGGGGTTAACTATAATACGATATTACTTCCTTTGTCTGCCTCCTTGATGACAAAAAGAGGGATGCTCTTGAGGGCTTTAAGCTCTAACCTTTCCCGCCTAGTAACATTTTGTTGTCTAAACTCATTGCGTTGCAGTTTCTTAACGTCCCACATAACCAATTCATACAATAAATTAATGCTTGGAAACATTTTAAGTGAAAGTGCTGTTGTAGAGGTCTTTCACAAGGAATGTCTAACCTCTTAAATCGCCTTTATTTTAATCCAATACAGAGAGGAGGTCCTCAGATCTGTTGTTGGTAAGTTATCCGCAGGGATGGTTAATCATAAAGTAATTTAAATTAAAGCTGCCTACAAAAAGAACACTCTTGAGGAAAAAAATTTTTCCCAAAAGTAAGATAGGGGGAGGAAAGTAAGACCCTTTTGCATTATGGACCTTTCATCAGATATTAATTCGTGTGAGGTGAGGTTGATAATCTGTAAATTGTCTGTTGTTACCGAAGGTGTTTCTTGTTGGTTGTTGAGAAGGCCCGTGTCTTGGGACGTAGGCCCTTTTTTTTTTTTTTTTTTTTTTTTAAATCAGTTTCCATGTGTGGTATTATGCCTCTTAGATGGTTTTTATATAATTAGATTCATTCTTCAAACTTTTTTTTTTCTAATCGAAGGTTTGTGAATGAGCAGTTGGCACCCCATGCATATGATTAGTATTGCCCACTTCTTGCATACATAGGTTCATAGATTTATAGACTATGTCATTATGCACACGGCGATGCCACATATGTGTCCTTTATCTCTGATCTTTCTTGGAGCAATTGTTGTTTGTATTGGGAAAAGGGTAGTGCACGTGTTTTACAATAAATTTTGTTTTTACTTTTTTTTTATTTTGTCCTCATAGAGGACTTTTCAACTGTCAATCAGGGGCACAGCCGGGTGTGGTAATGTCACAGGTAACGCGGAAGCCTTTGTTAATCGGCCACGAGCCCACACAATGTTCATGACGTAGAAATTTTTTTCCCGACCATAACATACCGGTATGTCAATTGTCAGTATAGGAGTAAATTGAGACTGTTCACTGCTTAAAGAGATTCTTAACTTTTTTTTTTTAAACTGCAGTTAGAATAGGCCTGCAGTGATGATGATAATTAAAAAACAACAATTTACCTCCCTATGTTCCAGTTATGATGTTGCCAGATCTTCTGCTGACTTCTGGCTCCAGACAGTTGACTCGTGAATGCTTCAGCCATAGGTTGGCTGCTGCACGCACATGCCATTTCCTGATGTCACCATTCAGAATTGTGTTCCAAACTGTGACAGCAGTGGCTTCAGCTCTCACAACGTGACTGCCAAAAGTCAAGAGAGGAACCACTGTTATAGCTGGAAGCACCTTTAATTTCTTTTTTGGTGGTGCAGTAGGAAAATTAAATTCCTCCTGCCATATTTCCCCACAGACTAATGTTGAGCAATAGGATGTCAATAGGAAAAAGCTGACGTCAGCTTGTGTTTGTGAACTGGTTCCGTTTCACAAATCTGGGGAAACACGAATTCAATATTTTCCCGAGGGACATAACAATAAGAGATGTAGCATGCTGTGATATGATGTGGATTCGCATAGGGTTACCAACATCCAGGTATGCATTACACCATTGAACTGCAGCGCCACCATTCTTTAGATCCTTTTGCCATAGATACTAAAGTAGCTGCTATGCATGAAGCCGAAGGGTGGATGGGCACTGTCCTTACAGCAAGAAAAAGGGTAAACGTTCTCGATTAACAACTTAGTAGCCCAGACTATTTTACATAACCCGCACCTCCTCCCATTATACGTTGATCTACTGCTTCTCCACAAAAAATTACAAAAATGAACAGGAGGTTCTTAGTTTATTTGTGTAAAAAGTATAAGCCCATTTTCACTTATGGCGACCTCTTTAGAGTGGGTCCCAAAATAAAGGTGTGCATTTCATGCGCCACGTCCAGTACACCGTGAGGGGAACAACCCTGTGTCTAAAGCACTTGGTTAGACTAGCCCCCTGACTCTGGGTCGCCCACCACCAAAGCATGCATCACAAAAAAAATGGCTGTACACAGTACCCCTGCCCAAAAAAGGGAAAAAATCACACCGCTTACTTTTTCCATGCTCTCTGCAAAAAGATGAAAAAAGGGGCTGAAGCCCTTAACGCTGCTGATAATTAAAAAAAACCTGGGGCAAATGGGGAACAGTGTTGTCCAAGTAAAGAAAGCGGGACCTATGTGAACAAACTAGGTAGAGACATGAACCCCCACTGAATCCCCACTTAAACCCTTGATTACTGCTTCTGGCAAAAAAATTACAAAAAAAACAGGAGGTTTTTAGTATACCTTTTTTTTAAAGGTATAAGCCCCCAAAAGCCATTCACGTGACCCCTTTAAAGTGAGTCCCCCACGCAGGGACGGGACTGGGTAGGCCCAAAGGGAGGGGTCGCCTAGGGCGCCCACCTCTGCCTGTCACGTGGGGGGCTGCCTGGCATAAAAATTTTTTGGTACTTTGCTATGCCGGCGCCGCAGCCTGACTGTTGTCAGATGATTTAGCGGCTCCCTGGCTGCAGCACAGCGCTCAGTCGTGGCGCTGTGCCCAGGGCCCGCCCCCTTACTGAGCGCCCAAATCTTCTGCGGGCCCCTGACGCCCAAAAAGACCATGAAGCCCCCCCAGCTCGGCCTCAGTCTGGGTGATGCCTGCCTGGCTGAAATGAGGTACTTATGTTGTCCTCCCGT
>JAODAL010050341.1:0-27477 GCA_025379985.1 Phyllomedusa bahiana
GCACCCCAGGCCAGGCGGGACAAAAGGGGGGTCAACGGCGAAGTGCGAATTAGACTTCGACCCTTTCTCAGCAGGCTCCAGACCGGGGTACTTTTAAATTCTGGACGACAAGGTTCATGACATGTGCCAGGCAAGGGATGTGCTCCAGCCTACCGATCTTAAGGGCGGCCAGCAGATTTCGCCCGTTATCGCACACCACCTTGCCTGGCACAAGGTTCTTGGCACCCAGCCAGCGCTCGGTCTCGTTGCGGAGAGCCGTCCACAGCTCCTGACCTGTGTGTGGACGGTCTCCAAGACAGATTAATTTCAACACGGCCTGGTTTCTCTGGGCACGTGATGCCACCAGAGGACCTTGGGGGAAAGAACCCTGCACCATCCCTGCGGTTTGAAGAGCGTGCGCCGAGCCTGAGAGCCACCGTCACCCCCAGAGACATCCACCCAGCTCACCCAGTGAGCTGTCACAGAGATATAGCGGCCTTGGCCGTGCTTACTAGTCCATGTGTCGTGGTCAGATGGACTTTTCCGGCCACAGATGCAGACAACGCGCTTGAAATTTTAGATGACACGTGGCTGGCCAGGGCAGGGACGGCTTTTCTGGCAAAGAAATGCCTGCTCGGCATCTGGTATTGGGGGCAGGTGTGTCCACCAGACGGAAAGGCAACATTTCCAAGGCCAAAAGCCTGGCAATGCCGACATTCAGGCTTTTGGCTTTGGGATGGTTTGGGTTAAAGTGTTTCTTCTGCTCCCAAACCTGGAAGACAGAAGGCTGGCTGCTAGACTGGCCGCTGTACGGCGTGCAGGTCGTCAAACTGGCGGAAGGAGAAGGGGTAGGATGGGTCTCTGGTGGTGCTGGTGGTACTCGGGCGACGGTGGAGGCTGAAGCGGAGGCTGATCCCTGATCATGACTCTGAGAGACATGGGCAGCTGAGGAACGCTTGGTGGTGGCGGAGGAGGAGGAGGCGGAGACAGAGGGTGTGACAGTGGTTGGAGGCCCGGCGTCGGTCTGGCCTTTTTTGGCCAAGTGTTGCCTCCATTTCAACTCATGCATTCGCTGCATGTGACTAGACATGTTGGTGGTTAACCACCTAAGGTTCTTGCCTCTACTTATGCGTTTACGGCAAAGGCGGCATATGACATCGCTGGGTGAATCAGAGGCTTGCTCAAAGAAGGCCCAGGCTTGAGAGGTCCTGGACCTTTTTGACGGCAATAAGCGAGGAGCGGGGTTTGCGCTGACCGTGGCTGGCGGAATCATATCAGCGGACTTCTGCGACCGCCCTCTCCCTTTTTTGAGGCGGAACCCGTACTGACACTACCCCATCGTCTTCCTCCTCGTCCAGTGATGAAGCGCTCGCAAGCAAATTCTGCTGAAAAGACCACGTTGGATCCGCAATGTCGTCATCATCATCATCAACACAGGTGACTTCGTCGTCCTGACATTCTGCATCCAGGAGCTGCGGGCTACAAGCAAGGAGGACTGCAAGGCGTTGCCGACCGCCCGGGATTTTTGCCGATTGACCGGCTTCCTTCTCCTCCTCTGATGGCATCAGTAACTGGGCGTCAGAGCAGAGAAAATCATCCTCTTTGGCCTCTTGATCTTTTAACATGCCTTCTGACCCCAACCGCATTTTGTCATCAAAGAGGTCTTCAGAAAATGGATTATCCACAGTGGTGGGTACACGAGTTGACATTTGGGCTGCTTCATGTTGGACGGATGCTGATGATGCTGATGACGACATTTGTGGCCGTGACTGGAACGACGAGGAGTAAACTGCTGGATGCAGGTTGCATTAACCACTGAAGGACAGATTTGGCGACGCTGTTCGTTACTGAGACTCACAAGGGCCCTGACCCAGCGATAACGGGCTTGAACGTCCTGCAAACTGACGATCCGCGTGGCATCGTGTTGTTTCCGCCAGCACTGGAAGGAGCACAACTGTCTCTCGACCTCTACCCCATGTCTACCCCCCTCTCTTTGCTCGCTTACCGCCATGAAATCGCTCCATGTTCAGAAAGATAAAAATTGAGAAGTTATGGAAGAGTTTGTGGAAAGAAGCAAATCACAGCAATTCTCAAATCCCATCAAGATCAAAACAAAATTGCTGTATTCCACATTTAACTGCAAATAGATCTAACAACAAAGCTGGCCTGCGCCAAAGTGAAAAAACACGTATCTCTGAATTGTAGTCGGGATAATAAAAGGTATTTTGGCACCTTTCAATTCACTCTGTGGTGACTACAAATTTGCTTATTCACATTTAAGTGCAAGGATCCTCAATGAATCAAAGCGTACTGCGCCAAAGTGAAAAAACAGATATTTTAATGTATTTGGATAATAAAACGGTATTTTTTGCCACCTATCAATTCACCTGTGGTGGGACTACAAAAAATGCTGTATTCACATTTAAGTGCAAGGTGCCTCAATGACAAAGCTGGCCTGCGCCAAAGTGAAAAAACACGTATCTGTAATGTATTCCGGATAATAAAAGGTATTTTTTGCACCTTTCAATTCACTCTGTGGTACTACAAAATGCAGATTCACATTTTTTTTTAACTGCAAAGATAGATCTATCAACAAAGCTGGCCTGCGCCAAAGTGAAAAAACACGTATCTTGAAATGTATTCCGGATAATAAAAGTATTTTTGGGCACCTTTCAATTCACATGTGGTGACACAAAATTGCTGTAATTCACATTTAAGTGCAAGGGTGCCTTCAAAGAACAAAGCTGTACTGCGCAAATGAAAAAACACGATATATTTAATGTAGATTGGATAATAAAAGGTTATTTTTTGGCACCTATCAATTCACCCTGGGTGACTACAAAATTGCTGATTGTCACATTTAAGTGCAAGTGCCCTCAATGAACAAAGCTGTAGGGCATGCGCAAAGTGAAAAAACACGTATCTGTAATGTATACGGATAATAAAAGGTATTTTTGGACCTTTTTCATTCACCTGTGGTGCTACAAAATTGCTGTATTCACATTTAAGTGCAAAGGTGCCTCAATAAACAAAAGCTTGTAACTGCGCCAAAGTGAAAAAACACGTATATTTAATGTATTTGGATAATAAAAAGGTATTTTTTGGCGACCTATCAATTCACACTGTGGTGACCTACAAATTGCTTGTAATTCACATTTAAGTGCAAGGTGTCCTCAATGAACAAAGCTGAGGCCTGCGCCAAAGTGAAAAAACAAGTATCTGTAATGTATTCGGATAATAAAAGGTATTTTTTGGCACCTTTCAATTCACCTGTGGTGACTACAAAATTGCTGTATTCACATTTAACTCAAGTAGATCTACCAACAAAGCAGGCCTGCGCCAAAGCTGGAACAAACATATCTGAAATGTATTCGGATAATAAAGGTATTTTTGGCACCTTTCAATTCACACTGTGGTGACTACAAATTTGCCTGTATTCACATTAAGTGCAAGGTGCCTCAATGAACAAAGCTGTACTGCGCCAAAAGTGAAAAAACACGTAATTATAATTGTATTAGGATAATAAAGAGGGTTATTTGTGTTTGGCAACCTATCAATTCACCTGTGGTGACTCACAAAATGTGCTGTATTCACATTTAAGAGTGAAGGAGCCTCAATGAACGAGAGCTGGCCTGCGCCCAAAGTGAAAAAAACACGTATCTGTAATTATACGGATAATAAAAGGTATTTTTGGCCTTTCAATTCACCCTGTGGTGACTACAAAATTGCTGTATTTCACATTTAACAGCAAAGTAGATCTATCAACAAAGCTGCCTTCTGCCAAAGTGAAAAAACCACGTAACTGAAATGTATTTCGGCCATAATAAAAGGTATTTTTTGCACCTTTCCACCCCCAATCACCTGTGGTGACTTACAAAAATTGCTGTATTCACATTTAGTGCAAGGTGCCTCAATGAACAAAGCTGTACTGCGCCAAGTGAAAAAACACGTAAATTTAATGTATTTGGATAATAAAAGGTATTTTTTGGCACCTATCAATATCACCATGTGGAGACTAACAAAATTGCTTAATCACATTTAAGTTCAAGGGTGCCTCAATGAACAAAGCGGCCTGCGCCAAAGTGAAAAAACACGTAACGTAATGTATTGCGGATAATAAACGGTATTTTTTGGCACCTTCAATTCACCTGTGGTGACTACAAAATTGCGTATTCACATTTAACTGCAAAGTAGATCTATCAACAAAGCGGCCTGCGCCGAAAGTGAAAAAACAAACGTATCGAAATGTATTCGGATTTAATAGGTAATTTTTGGCACCTTCAATTCACCTGTGGTGGTGACTACATAAATTCGGTATTCACATTTAAGTGCAAGGTGCCTCTAATGAACAAACTGTACCTGCGCCAAAAGTGAAAAAACACGTATCCTTTAATGTATGTTGGATAATAAAGGTATTTTTGCACCGTAACAATCACCTGTGGTGACTACAAATTGCTGTATTCCACATTACAGAAGGTGCCTCAAATGAACAAAGCTTAGGTTGCGCAAAAGTGAAAAAACAGTAATCTGTAATGTACTTCGGATATAAAAGGTATTTTTGAGGCACCTATCAATTCACCAGTGGTGACTACAAAATTGCTGTAAATCATAATTTAACTGCATAGTAATCGTCAACAAAGCTGTGGCCTTCCGCCAAAGTGAAAAAACACGTACCTGAAATGTATTCGGATAATAAACGTATTTTTTTGGCAAAACCCCTTTTTCAATTCCCCTGTGGTGACTACAAAATTGGCTTGTAATTCACATTTAAGCCTGCAAAAGTAATCTATTCAAACAAAGCTGGCCTGTGCCAAAGTGAAAAACACGTACTGAAATGTATTCGGTATAAGAAGGTATAAATTTTTGGCACCTTTTAAATTCACCTGTGGTGACTACAAAAATTGCTGTATTCACATATACCGATGCAAAGGTGCCTCAAAATTAACAAAAGCTGTACTGTCGGCAAAGTGGAAAAAAAAATATTCTGAAATGTATTCGGATTAATAAAAGTATTTTTGGCACCTAATCAAACCTTGTGCTGACTACAAAATTACTGGATTCTAATTTAACTGCAAGGATGGCTATATCACAAAGCTGGAATGGGCAAAAATTGAAAAAGAACACCTATCTGAAAAGAATGCACTAACACAGATGACTCTCAGTTACTAGAAAAATGTGTATCCAATAAAAGTTCAGCTGCCCAATATCCAGGAAAAATTTCAAAAGAAAACTGTTTAATAAAAAAAAAAAAAAAAGCTTAAATTGCAGTGGCAATTGTCTAACTAAGTCTTGGTGAGAACTTTTATCCAGTAATTCTTTATAGAGGCTTGTCTGTGTTTGCCCGCGGCCCCCCCCACCCCCCCGCTCCCCTCCGTGACTTTACAGCGTTAGATGCTACCCTTTAAAATTCTCTACCTAACTACATAAAATCTTCCAATCTCAGATCTAACTAAGTTGTAAGGATCACAGCTAACAGTAGAGCTTTCTCTGTGAAGAAATAGAATAATTTCGCTGAGCTGTTTGGACACAGGCAGAGCGCATGTCCTGTTGCTATGAGACGCTGACAGACACTGATCATGAACAGGAAGGGCTGTTCTATGTAAAACGAGGTCATGTGATTTTTCCAGCCAATCGCAACCATACACATCCCAGTCATGACGTCGCACACACATCTCACCCTGATCTATTCTGTAAGCTGATTTGCTGGCCGCCAAAATGACAGGAAGCGCCGAAAATGGCACGATCTTAATAGATGATGCACAGATTTTAACCTAAATTATCGCATGATCTAAAAATTTCGATCAACGTAAAAACTGTGCCGATTTCAACTTTGTCGATAATAATCGCTCGACACTATTCTCCAGCTGTGTCACTTTAAAAATTAATTCTGCATTAAAAGGGACGTTTTATAGTTTACAAATCTACATGGAAATTTTATGGTAAATAGTGAAGCATATTAATAGGGCTCATAAGTTATTTTTGGTAACTTTGTGTGAATTTAATGCCCTGCCCACTATAGAGCTTATGTGATTCGATTACAATCACAATTGGCACTAATATGGGAGTCCTTCGTGTACAGGCATTCCCCGGGTTACATACGGGATAGGGACTGTAGGTTTGTTCTTAAGTTGAATTTATATGTAATTCGGAACAGTTCTATTTATTAAATGTCATTCCAGCAAAAAGTTTTTTTGGATAGTACAGCGAACAGTTTTTACATTTGTTTTGCTGTCTGTGCCCTTTTTTAGAAGATTTCACCTAACGTTCAGTACCTCATGTGCATCTGTGGTATGCTAGCACTTGGTTATCATGGGGCGTGACTCAGTGTTGAATGTCAGCCACGCCCCATAAGTCTCCGTTTGTAACTAGGGGACATATGTAAGTCGGAACGATGTAAGTAGAGGACTGCCTGTATATTTCTATAAAATACAGGAAATTCAACAAAATGCATAAAATGAAATGTTCTCAATGTTTTTTATTTATTGAAATGAATACATGATCAGTCAACACTTTTGGGACAATGATTTATAATTGAAATTATATGGTGCATGCAGGCAAGAATTTTGTGGGTATGTATCAAATTATTTCCTTCTACTCTCTGTCCTCTGGTTAATTTATTGCACTTATTGTTCATATTGTGACTGTAAAGGATTGAACATAAACATTATACTTAAAGTAAACACTTAATAATCAGAGATTAGGGAAACGCTGCTTAAAAATAAAATGTGCAATAAATTATGCTAGGAGCGCAACCAGGTTTATATTACCATATATAATGGAGAGATTAGATCTATTGCTTAGCTTACCATCTGACTCTGTTTGGCGACCATATGTGAGAAGTGACTTGCAACAATCCCATGGGAAGAGTGTTGCTTAGCAAATCATGTTTACAAGCCCCTTAAGCCAATGTGAGTAGTTTACATATGAATGCAAACCAAGAAAATGTAATCAGACTGCAAGTTCATACTACAAAGTCTAAAATGAGAATTTTGGACTTTAATTTGGAGGTATAATGGACAAGATAGGAGGAAAAGGCAAATACATGCCATAGCGAGGACAATTTTGTTACAACAATTGATTAATTCTTTAAAGGTCAGCTTGCAAGTATTTTCAGAGTTGCTCAGTTCTGCAGGATAAAGCTAAAAGAACAATTCATTACAAAGATGTTAATGACCTACAGAAGGCTACAATCTAACAGGGAAGCATAGCTGATGTTCTCTCTAGCTATATTCTAACACATATTAATCACACTATGTTCTCTGTGCTCAAAGCAGAGAGAAGTCATCAATACGTAGAGACAATGCATATACCCGTAAACCTGTGTATAAGAAACATATGGAGATGTGCTAGAATCTCTAGAGGGAAAAGGGGGATTGCATGATGAATGTATTTCATTTGGTGTTTGGTAAAAAAAAAAATAGACTTCATCTGGCAGCTAAACACTTGGAAACATTTCTAAGCAACTTATGTGCAATCTTGTGGTGCTAAGAGTTTGGTGAACACATCTTCATGATTGATCTCTGTGACAACCCCAACCTTGCTTATTAATTGTTTGACTACTGTTTTAACCACAATTATTACCTGAATACCTCACAAGAAAATCAGAGAGGCTGAAATATCATCTGCGATATAAGACAACATGGTCACAATCACAGTCATTATCAGTAACACTGGACAACAAAGATTTTGCTTCCTGGACATTTTTGGGTGCATCTTATGTAATTTGAGCTGCTGATCATGAAAATCACCTTGACATTTTCCTGTTTTTCTGAACTCTTCTGTTTGTGTGTGTTGTTTTTCCATTTTTTCAAGCTATTTCCATGTATTGTTCACAATATATGTGCTGTTATGTAATTTACAGGCAAGCAAATGCATGAATTCCTTGCATTTCATTTGTTACAGTGTGGAAATGTTACAAACTAGGCACACCTAGAAATGTCTAGACATGTCTGGACACTATGTGCAGATGCTGTAAAATATGCTTGCAAACATTCTGCAAGTTATTTCAAATCTAAGCAGCTATAAACTAAAACAGTATGTTACGATACTGGTGTGTATGGCTGGAGTCCAATGGCAGGGGCTAAGACACAAACACAAGGAGGCACTGGAGTCTTGATCTGGAACAGCAGGAGAAGGCAAGGATCCAAGGTGAGGAGTAGCAGGAGACTGACGAGCGGTAAGCAGGTCACTCGAGGTTGCAGGGTGGACTGCGAGGAGAGGAACAAACTGGAAGGTGAGTTCCTAGGCGAGGGACTGTAAGCATAAGCAGAGCTAGGACACAATACTCAAGCAGGAAGTAACAGGCTTGAGGAGTTTATATAGGACCTGAAACAGGAAACAAGATGGCAACCAGCTGAGACACGATCCACCATCTTGACTGAGGGCAAACTTAAGGGCAAACACAGTAGCAAGTTCCACGGTATAGCAGGAGCTTCCTGACATTACTCCCACCTCAAGAGCGGCCTCTGGACGATACCTGACTCGGTCTTTCCGGATGTCTTTGATGAAATTGTCTTATCAATCGAGGAGCATTGATGTTACTCACGGGTTCCCACGAATTTTCTTCGGGCCCATAACCTTGCCACTTAATGAGGTATTGCAGCTGGTTCCTGAAAATTCTCGAGTCCAGGATTCGCTCCACAACAAACTGTTCTTGCCCATCGATCTCCACTGCATCAGGAGGAGGAGGAACACGACCTGGAAAGGGGTTGGACACGGCAGGCTTTAGAAGAGATACATGAAATACAGGGTGGATCTTCATAGATGGTGGGAGTTTGAGCCGAACAGCTACTGGACTGATTATCTTGATGATCTTATATGGCCCGACAAACTTCTGTCCCAGTTTTGGTGAAGGCACTCTAAGTTTCAAATTTCTGGTAGACAGCCATACCTTATCCCCCACTTTCAAAGTTGGTGCTGGTCTTCGACATTTATCTGCCATCTTTTTGTAATTTTCTTGAGCCCTCTCTAGTGTTTCCTTCAATAGTTGCAAATTTTGCTGTAGTGTAGAGATCCTTTCTGCGGCAGCTGGAATAGCCGGAACAGCAGGGAATCTAGGAAGTATGTTTGGATGGTATCCCAAATTTGCAAAGAAAGGCGTTTGTTTGGTGGAGGCATTTTGGGAGTTGTTGTACGAAAATTCAGCCACAGGAAGTAGATCAACCCAGTCATCTTGTAGGTGACAAATATAGCATCGCAGGTACTGTTCCAGGGTCTGATTTGTGCGTTAGATTGTGGATGAAAGGCGGTTGATAGATTAATATCAATGTCCAGTGCTGAGCAAAAACTCCGCCAAAATTTGGATGTAAACTGCACCCCACGATCCGAGATCACTTCATCAGGAACTCCATGCAGGCGAAACACATTCTGAATTATGAGGTCAGCAGTGTCCTTGGCAGAGGGTAGACCAGTACATGGGATGAAATGTGCCGCCTTGGTGAGCCGGTCAACTACTACGAGAATAGTATTTTTCCCTTTAGAGGTAGGCAGGTCTACGATAAAGTCCATGGAAATGGAACCCCAGGGACGAGAGGGGACTGGCAAAGGCTGTAACAAACCCGTGGGTGGAGAACGTGGAGTCTTGCATCGGGCACAAACGTCACATGATGTCACATACTTCCTTACATCCTGTAAATAATTGGGCCACCAAAAGAATCGGGATAGAAATTCCTGTGTCTTTTGCACTCCTTTGTGCCCAGCAATCTTAGAATCATGGGCTAGTCTCAGGATCTTCAGTCTTACTCTTTCGGGTATATATAGCTGCTGCCTGTGGGCCCACATCTTGTTCTTAAGGACTAAATGCACATCATCAGGTGGTTGAGACAACAAGGAGTCGGTGCCATAGGCCTCTCTTATTTCTTCAAGCAAATCTTTATTATGGATTACTCCCACAACAGTAGACTCAGGAACAATTGTTTTGAGCGGACTAGTAGGAGTGGATCATTGGAGAACATTCTTGATAGCGCATCCGCCTGCCATTACGAGATCCGGGCCTGTATGAAATTACAAAATTAAATTGATTGAGGAAAAGACTCCAACGAGCTTGGCGAGGAGATAGACATTTGGCCGATCTCACGAATTCCAAATTACGGTGGTCAGTAAGAACGATTATTTGCTGTGAGGTTCCCTGAAGATGGTGTGTCTCCATTCCTTAAAGGCTGCGACAATCGCGAATAGTTCTTTATTCCCCACATCATAATTCTTCTCAGCAGATGATAAACGTCAGGAGAAAAACGCACAAGGATGTAATAAACTCTTGTCTCCTGTTCTCTGAGATAGAATAGCCCCAATAGCACAGTCTGAAGCATCCACTTCCACAATGAAGGCACATTCTGGGTCAGGATGAATTAATACAGGGGCTGTAGTGAACTTGGCTTTTAGGAAGGAGAAGGACTCTTGTGCTTGAGGAGACCAACAAAGCATTCTTGTTCTTAGTCAACTGTGTAATGGGAGAAATTATTTCTGAGAAATTCTTAATGAAGCGTCTATAGAAGTTGGCAAAACCTATGAAACGTTGAACATCTTTTATGTTTCTGGGAGTAGGCCAGTCTACTATTGCTTTAATCTTACTAGAGTCCATCTGTAGACCATGAGGCGAAATAA
This sequence comes from Phyllomedusa bahiana, assembly GCA_025379985.1. Taxonomy (NCBI): domain Eukaryota; kingdom Metazoa; phylum Chordata; class Amphibia; order Anura; family Hylidae; genus Phyllomedusa; species Phyllomedusa bahiana. The sequence continues at coordinate 10,582 of JAODAL010050341.1, forward strand.
CATAGCCAAGGACTTGGATCTCAGTCTGATGGAATTCACATTTTTCAATCTTGATGTAGAGATGGTTTTCTCTCAGACGTCTATGAACAAGTTTCCACATGTCTCTGGTGTTCTTCCATTGAGTTGGAGAAAATCAAAATATCGTCCAGGTAGATGACTATGAACTGGTCCAGGAGGTCTCTAAAGATGTCATTGACGAGATGTTGGAAGGTGGCTGGGGCATTGCAAAGGCCAAAAGGCATAACACAATATTCAAAATGCCCGTAACGTGACCTAAAAGCTGTTTTCCATTCATCCCCCGATCTGATACGAACTAAGTTATAGGCGCCTCGTAGGTCTAACTTGGAAAAAATCTTTGCATGTTGTACTCTTTCCAGAAGCTCGGGGATCAGTGGTAAAGGATAACGGTTCTTTATGGTAATCTTGTTTAATTCTCTATAATCAATACAAGGTCTCAAGGAACCATCTTTCTTTTTAACAAAGAATATGGGAGCCCCCGCTGGTGAGGAAGATGGGCGGATGAACCCCTTAGCCAGATTTTCTTCTATGTAATCCTTCAAGGCTTTTAATTCGGGACCTGCCAAAGGATAGATGTTTCCAAAAGGTATTGGTGCACCCGGAAGCAATTCTATGGGGCAATCATAGGGTCGGTGTGGGGGAAGCTTGTCTGCATTCTGTTTGCTGCAGACATCCGCAAATTCCAGGTATACTAACGGTAGCTCTATTGACTTCTTGTCTTGAACTGGGTCTTCAGGGCCTTGTTCAGAGTGAGCTGTTGAGCGGCCATCTCCCACTGGGAAGCTTATCTCCTTGGTTTCCCAGTTAATCACTGGATTCTGTGCTTGCAACCAGGGGAGACCCAGGATGACGGGAAAGTGTGGAGAAGAGATTAATAGAAACGACAGTACTTCATGATGTTGAGAAGTCATAATGACTTCAAGTGGTTCGGTCTCTTGATCCACTGGCCCAGAGCTCAGTGGAGATCCATCTACGGTCTCCATTACCATGGGCGAGAGTCTTTTCTGGATCTTAACCCCATGTTTTCGAGCAAAGGACAGGTCCATAAAATTACCACTTGCCCCAGAGTCCACCATAGCCGAGGTGGATATCCACTGGGAGTTAGCCAGGAATTTAATAGGAAGGAAGCAATGAGAGTCTTTGTTCTCTTTCTTAATATGCGGTGCCACTGATGAGATGGAATGGACAACTGCTTTCTCGGATAATTCTGTCTCTGAAGCAATGGATTCTCCATCTGAGCAGTCAGGATCCATAATGGCTGCCACCAATCTCCTTGGACGGCTAGGGCAGTTGATAAGGAAGTGGTCAGACTTCCCACAGTAGAAGCATAAACTCTCCCGAAGCCGATGCTCTCTCTGTCAACGCTCTCACAGTCTTAATATAGAATCTACTTGCATAGGTTTCACTTCCTGATTCTCTGCGAGTTCTTCCCAGGGTTCCTCGGGAAAGGAGACGGGAACCAGACTGGGCCTGCTTGGTATCATAGTTCAAAGTAGCCCATTTTTCTTGTCGTCGTTCAGACAGCCGGGTATCAATTCGGATGCAGTGATTTATGAAAGCATCCAAACCTAAGGGGGCTTCTGCACGGGCCAGTTCGTCTTTTAATGAGCTGCATAGTCCTTTCCTAAAAAAAGACATCTTTGCTGCATCATTCCAATTGGTGTCGATTGCCCACCTCTTGAACTCCATTGCATACTCGGCCACGGGGCGTTTGCCCTGACGCAATGCTAGGATGGCTGCTTCCGCTGTAGCACCACGATTGGGATCGTCAAACATTTGACTCATGGCGTCAATGAAGTCCTCCAGGTGATTCAAACGGGCGTCTTGGGTCTCAATCAAGGGGCTAGCCCAGGCAATTGCTTTATGTGTCAATAGCATAATGATGCATAGCACCTTAGACCTATCCGTCGGAAACTGTGTTGGATTTGCGTCAAAGTATAATCTGCATTGGTTAAGGAACCCCCGGAATTTGTCACGGTCCCCGCCAAATCTAAATGGAGGCAACTTAGGGCTCACTACCGGAACCAATGTGGGTGGTCCGGACGCTTGATTTCCAAGTGAGTATCCGGTCGGATAATGTCTGCACGGTCCACGTAGGTCTTAAATGGTTTGTCCATAGACTTGGATGCTGTGGGAGGTCTGGCCTTCAAAAGCGTCATATTTCATCCTCAATGCCTGCATCTCAGTGCGCATATTAGCCACAGTAGTGTGAAGTTGCTTGATGCGAGCTTCTGGGCTTCCAGCCCCGGCGGACTCCATTTTGGGCTTGAGTATCCTGTTACGATACTGGTGTGTATGGCTGGAGTCCAATGGCAGGGGCTAAGACACAAACACAAGGAGGCACTGGAGTCTTGATCTGGAACAGCAGGAGAAGGCAAGGATCCAAGGTGAGGAGTAGCAGGAGACTGACGAGCGGTAAGCAGGTCACTCGAGGTTTGCAGGGTGGACTGCGAGGAGAGGAACAAACTGGAAGGTGAGTTTCTAGGCGAGAGGACTATAAGCTAAGCAGGAGCTAGGACACAATACTCAAGCAGGAAGTAACAGGCTTGAGGAGTTTATATAGGACCTGGGACAGGAAACAAGATGGCAACCAGCTGAGACACGATCCACCATCTTGACTGAGGGCAAACTTAAGGGCAAACACAGTAGCAAGTTCCACGGTATAGCAGGAGCTTCCTGACACAGTACTAAAATGTCTCATCTGTAACAGAACAGTCATGACACTTTCTGCTCCATTTGTGGTGAGTACACACTTAAATAACTTTTGCCACAAAGTAAAATTGACTTGGGAAGCTTCCAAATTAAGTAATAAACATTTTCAATATTTTTCATTATTAAAAAAAATTATAATATTTATCTTTTAGCTGTTGCTTTAGTGATCCACAGTGTACAGCTTATCTCCAGGGGATATTACCATTGATGAAAGCTCCTCAGTCTTGGCACGCATGCGCAGACATCATCTCTCCTCTCAGGAAGCTACTGTCAGTCTCTTCCCTGCTTAATAATCATACAGACTCACTCCCTGCTGAGTGAGTATTGAAACACAGGTGCTGCCATTCTACTCTGTACTTAGTAATTAGTCAAACAGTGAAAATAAATTAAAAAAGAAACCTCAATCAGGTATGTGCACTGAGGGAAAATAAAATCCACATATTTGGCTCCTGCAAGGATTTTAACCTAGGACCCATATGCTGAATGGCAGAAGTGCTAACTACTAAGTTACATTGTAGCTTCTCAAAGCTCTTTACATAAACAGTCCTTTCTTTGATTAGAATGAGCACACTGTGCAGAAAGGCATTGTGATGTCAGCCTGCTGGGTCACATGATATGCAGTTCAAACTAATCATACATGCTCCCTTTTGGACACACTGAAAGCTGAAGCAGGACAAATTAGAAATAAAATACCTTTGTGGCAAAATGCCTTTAAGCCTCAAATATACACCATGACAGTTCTCATGTTGAAAGCTTATGAGCTGCAGTTTGGATGCAAGATTGGTGATCAGGACAAATTCTGGGATCATCATATCTGTTGTGTAAGATGTGCTGTTGATCTTAGAGGTTGGCTGAGAGGTTTTCACGAGTCAATGCCATTGGATGATATGGTCGGAATAGAAGGATCATATGACTGTCTGTTACTTCTGTGTAACCAAATTCTCTGGTTTCTCTGCTACAAATAAGAAATTCATTGAATATCTCAATCTGCCTTCCGCTATGAGACTAGTGTCATGTGATGACACTGTTCCAGTATCAAATCCACCACAGAAATGAAGCCTAGAGGACGCAGCCGATGAAGTCCATAGGTCAGAGATGAGAATAGACACTGATTCAGACTTTGAGCCATATATGTCTGGTGAACCTCATCTTATAAAACAGCCAGAACTAAATAAATGGGTCTGGGACTTATGTTTGTCAGAAACAAATGTAGAGTCACTGGCTTCAAGACTTCACGGATGGCATCTGTTGTCACTTGGTAAAAAAGTTTCTGTCTTTCGAAGCTGCCAAGTTGACTTAACACCGTTTTTTTTTAACAGGTTGACAACCTGTGCTACTGCACCAACATTGATGGACTTTTCACAGCTTTGGGTTGTGAGAATGAACCGAAACAATAGTGTCTCTTTATTGACTCATCAGTGTTAAGCCTCAAGGCTGTCTTGTTACACAATGGTAATGGTCATCCTTCTATATCTTTGGCTATGCTGCACACATAAAAGAAACATACAAGAACATGGAACTGTTGTTGAAACACATCAAGTACAGCAACTGCACCAGGAAAATCTAAAAGAGTGACACTGCTGCTTGGATTGTAGCTCAGATATACTGCTGTTTCCTTTGCGAATGGGACAGCTGTGCTAAGCAATCATTACAGTAGAAGGAAGTGACCAATCCGTAACCAATCACTCCTAGGCAGAAAGTTGTTGCAAATAAAGCACTTGTGGACCCAGCAACGATATTTCTGTCTCCATTTCACATAAAACTCGGGCTGATGAAAAATTTTGTGAAAGCAATGAAGGAAGCGGAAGGTTTTCATTATTTGAGATAAATGTTTCCAATAATAATCGATGCCAAGATTAAGGAAAGCATTTTTGTTGATCCACAAATCCGACATATCATAATTGACAAATACTTCGAAGATCTGCTGGTGGGGCCTGAGAAAATTGCTTAGAAATCATTCAGGGATTTTTGTCAGAATTTCCTTAGCAACTATTGAGCACCAAACTACGTTGATTTGGTTGACAACCTTCTTGAAGCTTACAAAGTGATGAAGTACAGCATGTCATTGAAAATTCATTTTCTGTATTCACATTTCTAAATCTTCCCTGCAAATCTTGGTGCAGTCAGTGATGAACATGGTGAACGGTTTCCCCAAGATACTGCCACAATGAAAAAGCATTATCAAAGCTAATGGAATCCATCAATGCTAGTTGACTATTGCTAGATACTAATACGGGATGCACCGGATATTGACTGCAAATGAAGTTCAGCAGCAAAACACTTTTGTTTCAGAGAAACTAATGCTGCAGGTAACATTTGAATGCTTCATGAGTAAAACTTAATCTCATTTTTAAATTTCTACTTTATTCATACTATCAGAAATTATATTCCCATTAAGCTCAAATGAATTTAACATAATCACCTCAAATTTTCAAGAAAGTAAAAACTTTAAAACAAATTTGTTGTCCAGTGATAATCTTTCTCAGTGCATCAGAACTATCCTCTATGTTTTTCATTACATTGACTCTGGATTCAATCTCTAATCAGAAAAAACATATTAGAGCTTGAAGCAAGCAACGTGCTTAAGATATAAACATGCTGGGCAATTACGAGCCCCAGAAGCATAGGTGCCTAATGTTAATCTATGCAGAATTTAAAGGGATAGACCAACTACATGGATCAGCTTTAAATATGTAGGCAAAGGTACATCAAGTTTATTACCAAATACATTGCTGTTTCAGAGTTAGAGCAGTTTTTGTCTCCTGCTTGTTTATAAATGTTTCTCTAGCTACTAACCACCTCTACACTAGCAGATCTGCCCAGAAAGGTGAGGTCCCTCCCTGCTGTTTCTTATCAGCAGCACATGAGCTTTTTTATCTTTCTTCCTGACACACTTGAATGCTTTGGAGTTCTGTAGGCTTGTCCCATTCTGTTTTAACCCTTCCATCACCGATGTAAAGTCATAACACAAGTCCAATATCATAAAACCAAAACATCTGTTTGTAATGTCACCTTTGCTACTCTTTTAAGAAAACATGTTTTTATTGCTATCATCTTAGGTCACTTTTTCACCAATTTTCATTTTTGTGTTATGCAAGGTGAACACAAAACACCAATTCATAACATTTTAATAGACATAACTTCTAAAGGGGTATTCCTGTTTCATTAACTAGCTTTAAATATGTAGGCAAAAGTAAATAAAGACTATTAACAAATACAATGTTGTTCTGGTTTTGCTTCATTCCAGAGCTAGAACAGTTCATATCTCCTGCTTGTGTACAGGAGCTTCCCTGGTTACCGACAATGTCTCTCTGCTCTCTCTGCATTAGCATCAATGACCAGGATGGGGACCTCATCTCCTGCTGTATCTTGTTACCAGAACAGGAGCTTGTTTATCTTTCTTACTAACAAACTATCATAAAAGGCATTCATTTGGGTGAATGAATTAGATCTAAATGAAATAGTACAATTGAATTGGATCATAAAATGGAAATACCATGTATAAAAATTGTTTAAAGAATAGACGGTATCCAGGATGGACTCAACAAAGAGCAGAAAATAATTGTAATCAAAGTAATAGAGATGGGTTAATAACAAAAAGTATGGTGAGAAATAAATCTAGGCATTAACATCATTTGAATAATAAACATAAAATTACTTTTGTTACAATTTACAGTAAACAAAAAGAAAAAATACAAAATATAATTAAAAAATACCATTGTTACCACAGGATACAGATGTGAGTCAGATCCTCAAGGAAGGTTGTAGGTCCTCTATGCGAAGGTCCCCTAGTTAGGGATCAATACTGTCTAGTTATGACATCAATCAGAGCCAGCCTTCATGGCCGTGCAGTAAAGGATTTTTATAAATGTAATAAAAGAAGATGTTCTTGCTGTGATTTTGCAATTCAAGAACAACGTATCATAAATAAACTATATGGTAGGAAACATGCTATCAAACAGTTTATTAATGTGTTTGTCATGTGATTTTGTATAGGTGGAGCTTGGAAAAGTACGCTTAAATAGAAACACCTGTGTTGTGATCCCTGGCTATGATTCAGGACCTGAGGGTCAGAAACAAGTAAGCAGGATCTAGTTAATACATTTGTTTTATATAACGCTTTTTGGAATACGTGACTCATGTTTTTATTATTTTGGTCAAATAAAAGTCTGCAATTCTGAAGATTGAGCGGTGCTGGTTTCCTGGACTTCCTGCTCTGGGAAGCTATAGGCTTAGGGCGTAGCACAAGCTGTGGGGTGATCACATCATTCCCACGCACAGCTGCCTCCAGAGGGTTGAACGTCCAGGATTGGTGTATAATGGCCATTCTGCCTCAGTCGCTGACTGCATCATGCAGGCAGAGGCTGCAATAGCTGCATCGCTGGATCTATGTGACCCAGTGCTGCAGCTGTGTGGGGAGGTGGGCCTGTGGACTCCCCTGGCTCAGAAGCCAAGTCACAAGTGCAGCCACTGAGACCCCTGTAGCTACGCCACTGTTGGTGGCTGCCCTTAAATCCCTAGTTATATTTCTTTTAATGGTAAGGACTTGACTGAATGGAAAGCTAACTTTAACATAGGAGGCACTAGAAAGAAAGTTTTCTTCGTTCTTCGTTTTCCTTTTAGGGCTCTCTAATGGGCCAGATGTAACTAAAAGGCAAATTATCTCACTAGGTTGCACTAGAAAGACTACACTCTTCCTTCCTGGAGGGAAGTTCATTTCTACAATATCTCACAAAAGTGAGTACACCCATCACATTTTTGTAAATATTGTATTCTATCTTTTCACAGAACAACGCTGAAGATATGATATTTTTATATAATTTAAAGTAATCAGTGTACAGCTTGTAAAACAGTGTAAATATGGTGTGTGGGATATAGACGATATGGGACAGCGTACACTTGGCGGCCAAAAGCTTTTCAATATAAAAATAGACTCTTTATTTTGCATCCATAGTTAAAAATCCACATAAGGCATTATAGAAAGAGTGATGAGACACCCTATAAAAACACTAACACGTTTCGGGCGCGATCCGCCCTTAGTCATAGCAAAGCGTAGCAAATATGGTGTTCCCTCAAAATAACTCAACACACAATCATCAATGTCTAAATTGCTGGCAACAAAAGTGACAAGTGGACAAATTGTGCCCAGTTTAAAATTTTCCCTCCATGGTGTCATGTGACTTGTTAGTGTTACAAGGTCTCAGGTGTGAATTGAGAGCAGATGTGTTAAACTTGGTGCTATCACTCTCACACTCATACTGGTCACTGGAAGTTCTAACATGGCACCTTATGGCAAAGAACTATCTGATGATCTGAAAAATAAAATTGTTGCTCTACATAAAGATGACCTAGGTTATAAGAGATTGCCAAGACCCTGAAAATGAGCTGCAGCATGTTGGCCAAGACCAAGTCTGACAGGTTCCACTCTGAACTGGCCTCACTATGGTCAACAAAAGAAGTTTAATACACATGCCCAGTGTCATATCCAGAGATTGTCTTTTCAAAATAGTGAGTGCTGCCATCTTTGCCGCAGAAGTTGAGTGGGGTGAGCAGCCAGCCTGTCAGTGGTCAGACCATATGCCACACATTGCATCAGATTGGTCTGCATAGCTGTTTTCCTAGAAGGGAGCCTCTTCTAAAGATGATGCACAAGAAAGCCCACAAACAGTTTGCTGAAGACAAGCAGATGAAGAGCATAGATTACTGGAACAATATCCTATGGTCTGATGAAACCAAGATAAACTTATTTGGATCAAATGATGTCAAGCATGTGTGGCAGCAACCAGGTGAGGAGTACAAAGACAAGTGTGTATTGCCTACAGTCAAGCATGGTGGTGGTAGTGTTACGCTTTGGGGCTCCATGAGTGCTGCCAGCTGTGCATGAGTGCTGAAGCAGAGCATGATACCCTCCCTTCAGAAACTGGGCTGCAGGGTAGTATTTCAACATGATAAAAAAAAAACAAACACACCTCAAAGATGACCACTGTCTTGCTAGACAAAATGATGGTGAAGGTGCTGAACTGGCCAAGCAAATCTCCAGACCTATTGAGAATCTGTGAGGCATCCTCAAATGAAAGTTTGATGAGTGCAAGGTCTCTTACATCTACCAGCTCTGTGATGTCGTTATGGTCGAGTGGAACAGAATTCCAGTGGCAACCTGTGAGGCTCTAGTGAACTCCATGCCCAAGAGTTAAGGCAGTGAGGGAAAATAATGGTGACCACTAGTGTTGAGCGAACCATTCGGAAAAAGGTAAGTTCGAGTCAATTTTGCGTATTTTCCGAACCCACGTCGAACCAAATTTTTTGCCGCAAGTTAGGTAAAATTCGAGTTTGGGACATGCATTCGCCGCCATTTTCAGCTGCTTCTTTGAGTTTTGCCAGCCAATCAGTGCAGAGCACAGAGGGGGTCACAAATATCACAACTGAGGGTGTAGGGATCTCATTGGCTGCTAAAATCACATGACTGTCTTATGTGTATGTGACTGTATTTCCTACTGAACGCCATTTCAACGTTAGTCTATGTACTGAACACACTGCTGTCTCTGTGTGATTGTTTGCCAGCAGGCAAAAACACCGATTTTACACAGGCAAAGATGCAACTTAGATAAGTCGGGGGAGGGAGGTTAAAAGCTAGCTTAGGGAATCATACACATCAATAGTTAGGGAGTTAGGGAGTTTTGTATAGCTTTTGTATAGTGTATAGTTTTGTATAGCTGGCTAAATTTTTCCCATCTTATTCAGAGTGCCCAAAAGTTAACATCTCCTGTTTTTGGGGTCCAGCAACTGCAAAAGAAACCACCAGCAAATCTGCCATAGAAAGAAATGAATTTTTGCAGTTTTGTTCCCAGGGTTTTTCCAAAGACATTTTTTAACAGTATTCATAAAAAGAAATCTTTTTTTAATACTTTTGCAAGTAGTTAATTTTTTTGATTCAAAAAGACTTTTTGTGTCGCACTGTTGCTGCCGGGGTTTTTCCCATAAGGGGCGAAAAGGGGTTGTCTTACTACAAAGAATAGCTTTAAAAAATGTAGGGAACATAAATGAAACGTTTCCAAAATATTTGCTTTGTTCATTTTTTTTTGTAAGGAGTAAAATGATTTATCCCCTTTGAGGGTTTTCTTTTCCTTAAGTAACTCGACTGTGACTCCGTCGCCTCTGCTTTTTGTTTATCTGACTTGCAGGGAGGTGATGTCATTCACACAGGTCAGGGCCCTTCAGTGTGAAAGCTTGTGTGTTATCTGATCTTTAAGACAAGAATGATATGTAATTATCTACGCTGTTTACATTAGTCTCGCTGCTTCTCCGTGTCCTGGTAGAAGGTTATGTTTAAGACTAATAAACATAATAAACGAGAGTCTGATAATACAGCAAGAGGCATATGCTAATTCCAGGACAGCTTCACAGAAGTGACAGAGAAAGAAGCAGCATGTATTTATTTATGCATCCTATGATTTTTTGAATAAGACGCAAACCCCTTTAACAGATATTCCATAGAAAAAAATTCAATTTCTACTCCTATTTGCCAGTTGCAAAGTGTAGGCATTTAGGATCACTGTTGATTTGCTGTTAGGATCCTTCCATAAGACCCCAGTCACAGATATTCCATAGAAAAATAAGTTTTGTTCTACTACCAATTTTACAGTTGCGATAAGTATTAGGCATTTATGACACTTTTGTGATTTTGCTGTAGGGTTGTTCCATAAGACCCCATTTCACAGATAACCCTCTTCTTAACTACTCCTCAGATAAGCCTCTTTCTTGAATTTTTATGTATGTACTTCGGTGGGCCAGTAATTATCAATAAAAATAAACTTTGTAATTAAGTAAACTATTAAAAGAGTGTAGATACACCTCAAATCAATACAGTACACATACTAGAAACCAGAGTCATAGATACTTAAAGGCTCAACAGATACAATTAGCAGGAAGCAAAAACCTATGTAACATAGGTGCTATAGAGTACGAAATGCAAACAGCAGGAATAATGGGACAAGATTGAAAGGTTCAAAAGGTTCATGTATATGTATATATACTCTCCCTATACACACCCTATGCATACCAGAGCTGTTTTTGTGAGCTGTGAACCGCACGTTCTAGCTCACATTTCAGATGCATTCTGTGTGTGTGTGTTAAAGTATTCTATTTGTGAAGCCCTTTAATAAGATATTACCCTACAACATGTCCCTGACGAGAAGTAGGTGCAGAACATGTTGTACTTTTCTGTTAATTAGGCACCTTGTTTGATAGGCAGGACTCATATTAGGGACGTACTAGGGTGCGTGTAGAGTGTCGTTATATCTCTAGTATACATATGATATACAGTATTTATATCATATATAGTATTTATTTATAAAAGAAAAATCCAGCAGCCCTCGTAATACGCTCAGCAAATGAAATAAACGGGGTGCCAGCATAAACCAACAGAGTCTCGGCTCAAGCAGCTTCACCATCCTTAACATCCAAGATAATGTTGCAGCATCCAGGATAACGGTATTCATGTATTCATGCTGATATACAGCTGTTTGATTCGAGTTATTAGTAAGCGAGGTTTTGTGCTCGCCTCCTTATTAAGACATTATATTTTTAATTTGCACTTGCACGTTTTATTTATTGGTAATAGTAATATACAATAGTATGTTACCTCTTTCATTCACTATTATAAACATGGTGTGTTTGTAATGCATTTTAAGGTTTTTTCGCACTTGTAATTGATAGTATGATTGTTGATTGATGGTAATTTGTATGACTATTTGATATGGATTGCGTGTGCAGACTTTTGTATCTCCTGAACATCGGGCTCTGTGAGAGAGTCGAAATGCGGCTGGATGAAACATGTTGGAATGTAATAGACACTCTGATTTTTTCACGTTACCTGGCTGAGTGCATGCAAACATTTTTTGAAATTATATAGATAGGATATTACTGTATATATATGCTATTTGTATTTTTATTCTATATGTATTATTGAATGTACATGGTATATATACGCGAACCTAGCATGCTACCCTATACGTCACATATCTATCGCGTATATATATATATATATATATATATATATATATATATATATATATATATATATACACGCTATTAAACCTTTCACTCTGTCCCTTTATCTCGTCCCATTATTCCTGCTCTTTGCATTTGCTACTCTGCAGTGCCTTTGTCATGTAGGTTTTTGCTCCCTGCTAATTGTATCCGTTGAGCCTTTAAGCATGTACAGTATGACTCTGGTTTCTAGTATGTGTACTGTATTGATTTGAGGTGTATCTACACTCTTTTAATAGTTTATTAATAAAAGTAATTTTTTATTGATGTTTGACCCTCTGAAGTATAAATAGCAGTTGAGATATTTTATGGGCGACTTTGGACATTTTTCTCCTGTGTCGTTCATCACTCAGGTTCTATAGGCAATTTTCCTCTTCTATCTAAATTGATGCCTTATGGGAAACTTAATATAACTGAATTTGTTTTATGTTTTCTAGTCTTGTATGCTATGTGTGATAAAATTTTTACATCTCTCTATATGTGGCTGTCATATAGTTAAATGTACTGTATAGAGGGTGTTTAGTAATAAGTATATTAAAATGATTTTATTATTATTATTATTATTTTAGTTTAGAGCGCCATTGAATTCCTGGGCGCTGTACTGTCGAGGGGTTACATTCGCATTACATATGTCAAAACGAGTAGCAAAGATAAGTGAACAATGTCATTTGGCACGACAGATGGAGAGAGGACCCTACTGCCGCGAGGGCTTACAATTACAAGGAGGGGGAAAGGACAGGGAGGTGTGGAGGGGCAGACATGTCTGTGGAGGAAGTAGTGACAAGTTTAGTGAAGGTTGTAGGCAAGCCTGAAGAAGTGGGTATTGATTTCCCAAGGTATTGATTTATGCATCAGTCTAAAGCTTGATATATAAGGTTGCTTAACCTGTCTCTATATGTATTCCTATGAGACTGACTTTGAACCTCCCATAGGAATGTAGAGAGATAAACTTCCAAGTCAATCAACCGTGCTTTGTGTTTCAGCAACTCAGAGTGCAGGTCACATGACCAAGTGGCAGCAGTAAGAATCCTGTAGATTCTAGATGCGGCGTACGCAATGAATTACTGGAGAACTCGCACTGGTGTACCTAGAAGCAATTTCTAATGAACTAAAGAAAAAAAAACTGAAGTGGTCCTTTAAACGTAAAGGGACAAACAGAAACCCCATCATAGGGTAAAGCAGGTATAGATGATGTCCCTGATTTTTTCAACCTAAGAATCTGGATTCTTCTATTTAAATAAAGGCTCATTTTTAACATTGTTTCTTTATTAACCCAACTCGTAAGCTTCCATAAGGTCTGTGGTAATGCTGAAATTGTTGGTATTTGTTTTGACTTTATTAGTTGATGTGCCTGGATAATGAGATATACATATACTAAATTTGGAGAGTTAAAAGATTTCAAGATTACCCTTTGAACAGCGTGCTTCAGTAGTCTGATACTCCCCTGGTTTCAAATGGATTTTTCAATGATTTATAACCATTTCTTTGGGAAAACTAGCAGATATTATCCTAAGAATTTACGCTTTATTTACATCTATACATTAAGCTAAAATTTCCATCAATTGGCAATTTGATTTGGTCACAAAACATTGTTTTAGTATAAAATGTTCTTGATTTAAAATAAATCCTTGCTTGTTCTATTTGACATGATATGTGAGCAAATCTGATTAAATTCAATTGGAAAAGGAAAAAATCTAATATCCTAGACATGCTACAAAGATTAAGCTAACAGATGGGAATTTAGCACGACTAAAGTGAATTTGCCTTATTTGTTAGCTTTCTGAATGATTTTCTGTCTAAGTGCTTAGTGGTTTATTTAATGGTCCAGTTCAAGGTGAACAGAAGCAGAAATTATTACTTAGGTGACAATTACACTTGGAGTATAATAAACGCAACTCTGGAGAGAGAATTTTTTACAATGTTTTGTTCTTTTGCATTTGATGGCTAAATCACTATTTTAATGTTTACTCTTTTTTTATTGCTGGAATTAAACCTAGAATTATATATATATATGCGATGTTAAATTTAATTGCAGCTTTATATACAGGCATCCAACATTTACCATATTTATAACCACTATAAGTTGTTACGATGGTATAATTAATAATAGATACATAATTTAGAACCATTATATTACAGAATGAAAAAAACTGTTGTCATTTTTCTCTAGATGGCAATTTCTATTAAACTTCCTGACTTCTTTTTCAGTCTCTCATCTACAAAACCAAGTGGGCTCTTGATCACAACCTAGATTCCGGCATATCACTTCTTGGGATCTGGAGCAAAATATTTCCTTTTAGGGCGGAGTGGTTCATGACTTATTGGTTCTGAATCAGTTTGAGAAAACAAAATTGCAAAATTACCTATACTTCTCCTGTTCACATCTTATCCCCACCTTAGTTGAACTTAATTGGCATATATATTTTTTACAACCATACTAAATATATAACTATGAATGGAAAGAGGAACCTGGAACGCTATATATTTGAAAGGTTTATATTTACAGCTACTTATTGTTTGGGTTCTCTAGAAATATTAGTTCCCTCCTATGCGCTGATTACCTGAAATACCATCATTAGAAGCACAAGAATTCTGATAACATTGCAGGTAAACTGTGGAGAATTCCCTAGTGGCTTTCCTGTCAGCTTGGCAATAGAGGTTGGTTTATGATCTGTATGGGACTTGAAATGTCTGTAATTCTGCAAGTATATTAAAATTATTCCTGCTTGAGTGCTCTTGATAATAACTATACATTAAAGGATCTTTAATTATACAATTAATTACTGTATTATTGTAGATTTAACTAGGGCCAACTCCAATTAATTAATAGGAACCTTTGAGAGATAGAGTCAGAATGGGTCTTTGTCTATCCCACTTGTAGTTCACTATACATAGTGCTTAAGGGAGCTCAACATAGAGGTAAAGACATCTGGCATATGGTGGAGGTGATGGCAGCACTAAATTAGATCTCTCTGCTGTTGAAATCTTTTGATGTGATTGCACCCAATTGTCATTGATTTCTTTTAGGCAGTGCACCTCAGATTCTGTTAAGATTAAATATCCATGGCATAAATTCTAAAGTCATTTTACCCTACAGGGAATTTGCCAAACCTTGCTCGGTGCTGATGCTGGCCCATAATAGATAGTAAGTAGACTTATCATTTTTTAAAAACTGGAAAGCTACTTTACTAAACATTTTTGTATGATTATCTGACCATGACATACTGTATAAGAGTGAGCAATATTCACTCACATAACTACTATGTACTACATACAGTACAGTAGGTCTCACTTAAAGCAAACCCATCACCAGAAACAACCCACTTCTTAGCAGTCACTAAAATAAAGGTTATGTAGGAGCCATTTAGTATTTTTTTTTTTTTAAATAATGCAAAATGCATAAATGGTTTTGCGTAAACATTTTTCACCCAGCTTGCAAATTAGAATCATTGGGTCCGAATTATTCATATTAAGCACTTAGTTCTCTGACCTTCCAAAGAGAATGACATCCTTCTCAGCTTGAGCATAATTAGCAAAGTGCATGAAATCTTCTGCAGGAGCTGATCCATAGATGCCAGGAAAGATGAGTGAGTCCTGGTACATAATAAGTGAATTACAAGTATTCAGTATACGGATAGATTCTGTTCCATTATTAAAATGTACAGTATAAATTAAAAGAAGGGATGGAAACCTGGCACTGAAGATGTCACTGACAGTATCCTCAACAAAAGAGAAGGGACCATAGACTTTGCTCCTGCTTATTGCTCAGAACAATGAAATAGTAGTTGATGAGGGTGGGCCAAGTGCAGAAGTAGGTGGTGGCAGTACTGTGTTAATACATAATCTGCTATAATTAATTGGCTCAGTGTAGAAAAAGTCAAAGCCAATTTTCAATAAACTGAATGTGAACAAGATCCGGGCCCTGATGGCATTCACCCAAGAGTTCTTAAAGAGCTCACTCGGTTATTCTGTGCCCTGTACATAAATATTTAGAGATTCCATGGTGACTGGTATAGTACCAGGAGACTGGCGCAAGGCAAATGTAGTTCCCATCATCATAAAAGTCTCCTAGTCTTGCCCAGGTAAATTATAGACCAGTAAGTTTACATCTGTTGCGGGGAAAAATGTTTGAGGGGTCAAAAGGGACTATATATAGGGGTTTTGTTGACAAACACAATATTGTTAGTGATTGCCAGCATGGATTTACTAAGGACAGAAGCTGTCAGACCAAACTGATCTGTTTTTTTGAAGAGGGGGAGTAGAAGTCTGGACAGTGGGCGGCTGTGGTTATTGTGTTTTTAGACTTTGCAGAGGCATTTGACACTGTACCGCATAAGCGTTTGTTGGGTAAATTAGAATCCATTGGGATAGAGATAACAGTGTGTAATTGGATTAAAAAACTGGCTGCTGGATCATACTCAGAGAGTGGCGGTAAATGAAATCCTACTCTGAGGGTCCCCGGTTGTGAGTGGTGTGCCGCAGGGCTCAGTATTAGGTCCTCTCTTATTTAATGTATTTATTAACGATATAGTGGAAGGGATCGATAGAATGGTTTCGATTTTTGCAGACGACACCAAGCTATGCAGGGTAGGTGGCAAAACTATGGAAGATGCTCATAAATTGCAAGCAGACCTGGACACACCGAGTGCTTGGGCATCCACTTGGCAAATGGGGTTCAATGTGGATAAATGTAAGGTTCTGCATCTGGGGAGAAAAAATCTACAGGCATCATATGTGCTAGGAGGAGAAAAACTTAGAGAATCGCTTGTTGAAAAAGATCTGGGCCTTCTTGTAGATCATAGACTACAGAACAGTATGCAATGTCAATCAGCTGCGTCTAGGGCTAGTAAGATATTTGCGTGTATTAAAAGAGGCATGGACTCGTGGGACAAGGATATAATTCTACCGCTGTACAAAGCTTTGTGCGTCCTCACTTAGAATTGCTGTTCAGTTTCTGGGCCCCAGTTTTATTGAAGAGATGAATGAGCTAAGAGAGTCAAAGACAGCAACCAAATTATAAGGAATGGACATTTTTTTAGGGGTTTTTTAAAAATTTAAAAAAATTTTTTTTAAAAACCTTCCCGGGGGGGTTTTTAAATTTTTTTTTTTTTTTGTTAA
>JAODAL010050342.1:0-27477 GCA_025379985.1 Phyllomedusa bahiana
CTCGGCGGTCGGTGTGGAGTGCGCCCCTGGTTTTTCCGGGAGACCCCGTAGTGATGGCGCCGGGGCTGCAGAAGGCGCGGAGCGCGGCCGGGCCCTGGAGAGGAAGGCGTCCAGGGGAGTCGTGGCAGCCGGGCGATTCGCTGACCTTCCAGATGTCTTCAGAGGTAAGTGGACTCTCCTTCTACCCATTTAGGGCGGCAGGCTGTGCGGGCAATAGCGAAGTTAGTGGTCTTCCTCCTCGGAGCTCTTCACCTATGCGGCCATCTTCCTTGGCATCCGGTCACGCCCCCCCGGCACTTTTTAATCTGTGGGTCATACAGGTTTGAGGGTCAAGCTGCGGTACAGGACATGTATAGTCAATGTCCAGTTCAACTAAAATAGTGGTTCAAAGACTCCTTTTTCTGGCACTTTTTAAATCTGGGGGTCATGCAGGTTTGGGGCTCATGCTGTGGCTCAGGACAGGGATAGTCTATGTCCAGTGAAACTTAAATGGTGGTTGAAAGACTTCTTTTTCTGGCACTTTTTAATCTGGTGTCATGCAGGTTTGGGGCTCATGCTGTGGCCCAGGACCGGGATAGTCTATGTCCAGTGAAACTAAAATGGTGGTTGATATTCAATGTCCAGTTCAAGTAAAATGATGGTTCAAATACTACTGCCTTCTGGCACTTTTTAATTTGTGGGTCATGCAGGTTTTAGGGTCATTCTGTGGTACAAGACAGGGATAGTGAATGGTCTGTGAGTTTTTTTTTCTGTGGCTTTTATAACCTAAGTGTGTTGCCTAAGTTGTAGCAAGTATCCATTTGACTGTTGTGGATGTTAATTCCAGCTTCTACAGCCCTGTTTGGGTTTAAGAATGAAGGTGTTGTTCCTCTCCCATAGACTTTAATGGTCATCAGCGATAATCTATTATCGACTATCGGAAATCGTCTTGATAATTGCCGATATCGACTATCGACCCAATGACGATAGTTGACGTAATCGCTCATCACTACAGTGGAGTATAACTCCCTCCTCTCACTATAGCCCTCTCCTCTCACTATAGCCCCCTCCTCTCACTATAGTCCCCTCCTCGCACTATAACTCCCCCCTCTCACTACAACTCCATCCTCTCACTATAGCCCCCTCCTCTCACTATTAGCCCCCCCCCTCTCACTATGGCCCCCTCCTCTCACTATGGCCCCCTCCTCTCACTATAGCCTCCTCCTCTCACTATAGCCTCCTCCTCTCACTATAGCCCCCACTTTCTCACTATAGTCCCCCCTTTCTCACTATAACCCCCCTTTCTCACTATGGCCCCCCTCCTCTCACTATAACCTCCACTTTCTCACTATCGCCCCTCCACAAAACACTCACATGTCCTGGAGCACTCTGTGGTGTGTAGTGAGCCAAAACTCCGCCCACTCCTCCCTGCATCCATCATCCAGTGACAGGAAGCTGTAAAAACAAGAGTGGATGAAATAGAGAAGCACAGAGATGATGGGAGATAGGTAGACTTACCTCTCCTATCATCCTTCATAACATAGTGCTGCTGCTCTTCACCTGACCCGACCCCCCTCCCCCCTGCGCCGGCAGAGGGGGGGCGGACAGAGATAATTCTCAATCCCTCCTGCTGCAGAATGTAGGTGCGCTGTGTCTAACAGCCAGTACCTGATATGTATGGAGCTGGCTCAGCTCCTGAGCTGGCTTTATGCCCGTTATGCGCCCCCTAGAAGCAGGCAGAGGTATGGCGCCCTAGGCTATTGCCTACCTCTGCCTAGCCATCGTCCTGGCCCTGACTTGACCTCTGACAACATGTCAAAAATCCACCCTGCGACCAAAGCTTTGATTATCAAGAGGCTGAAGACCAGATCGACTGCAGAGGTGGCTGGCACATTTAATGTGTCTCAGCGTCAAGTACAAATTATTCAAAAAAGATTTGAAGAGACTGGAGATGTTTTTGACAAGCCCAGGTCCGGCAGACCCCGCAAGACAACTGCTCAAGAGAAACGTTTGTTGGTTCGAAAGTCAAAAGCCAGCCCCTCTTCCACTTCAGCCCAGCTCCCACAGGCCTGGTCACCTCAAGTCCCTGTGTTAACTAGAACAGTTTGTGGGATTCTGTCTCGAAATGGCCTCCATGGTCGAATCAGTGCCCAGAAGCCAGCACTTAACAAAAGACAATTAAAAAACTGTGTGGAATTTGCCAAGGCCTACAGCCTGCTAAACAGATGGATGCTGGGAAAGTGGCAGAAGATGGATTTCTCAGATACATCTTCAGTTGAATTACACCACAGCCGCCGCAAATACTGCAGGAGACCTACTGGAGCCCGTATGGATCCAAGATACATCCAGAAAACAGTTAAGTTTGGTGGTGGAAAGATCATGGTCTGTAGTTACATTCAGTATGGGGGTGTGCGAAACATTTGCAAGGTGAAAGGCAATTCAATACCCTAAAACAAAAAGTTTTAGCCCCCCGTTATTTCCTATCAAAAAAGGGGGTCAAATTTTTAGCAGGATGGTGCTCCATTCTACACCCATCTCTACATCAAATTTCCCTAAAGACAAAGAAGACGGGGGCTCAGGACTGGCCGCACAGTCCCCAGCATGAACATTTTGAGCATTTTTGGGGATAGGAAAAAAGGGAGTTTGGGAAAGAAAAAAACCAAAAGAATCTTGACAAACTCGGGGGGGCTGTAAGATGCATTTTTGTTTTCCCTGATGTCTTCATCAATAAATTGTTGAACATTGTCGAACGCATGGATGCGTTCTTCAAGTCAGGGAAGCACACAAAATTTTAAAATATGCTTAAAGCCCACAACTATTCCCAATGTTATGAAACATATTTTGTATTGAAGTAAATTTTTTTTTTGATTTTCTTATTTTTGTGGCGACAAAACGTTTGTCTGAAAATTGCCTTTCTTGTTCATTAATGATCAAATTTCGAAGTAAAGCAAATTTATTTTCTTTAAAAAAAAACCTATTTGGGAGGTTTCAGTTTGCTATGAGTCTTTCCCTAAAACCAAGGGGTAAATTTTAAGTAGGTTAAAGTTTTGGTTTCCACAACATGGATAAGCGACGAACTTCTGCGGGGCTGTATGGGTTGTTTGTCGGGAAAGGGGGACTTATACATTCCTTATTTTAAAGGTTTTTCTTAAGGGGCCCGGGGGGTTTTTGGGAATTAAGGACAAACCCCTTTTTAAAAAATTTGACGTGTTTTTAGCGGGGAAAAACTTTTTAAATGGTTTTCCCTTTCATTATTTGAGACTGTTTTCTCATGACTTTAAGTTAGCCATTAAATTTGGTAGCAATAATTCTTGTTTATTTGTGAAAAATATCAAAATATTGTGAAAATTTGGAAAAAAAATTCATTTTCAAAGTTTAAAAAATTCAGCGTGTAAGACAGTCATACCCAACAGAACATCAACCATGTGTCTACTTTATGTTGGCATAATTTTTTAAACAATTTTTATTTTTTTTGGGGACATCGTTTTTTAGGACCAGATTTTTTTTAAGGACCAGCCCAGGTTTACATGGTTTTGAGGGGCCCTTATGTTAGTCCCCCTAAATGACCCCAACAAAGAAACTCCCACCTAAAGGTAGTCAAAAAACACTTAGAAAATTTTTAAAACCCTTTGTTGTTTTCACAAAATTTAAAGAAAGAGAAAAAATTTAATTTTTTTTGAAAATTTTTTAATTTTTACCCATTATTATTGGAACACGTAAATGGAACAGGAAATGAATCAATTTTGATTCCCTGATTTGCTTTTTTTAGAATAATCCAAATTTAAAGGCCCTAGTTTGCTATTTGAATCAAAAACAAGTTCGAAAAGGGGAGGCCTACTGAATTTTTGGGTTTAATTTTAATTAGGTTTTATTTTAGGGACCAACCGGTTTACGACCCCCAAAGGGGCTAAAACTAATAAACACCTCTAAAAAACCCTTTATTTGTCTAACTACACCCTTAAGAAATTTTATCCCGAGGTGTGTGGTAACAAACCCCCCCAGGGGTTAGAACATTTTTTTGGTTAGGCTGTGAAAAAAACAAAATTTAATTTTTTTCCCAAAAATACATTTTTACAAAGGTCCCGGAAAAAACCCCCAAAAGGGAACAAAAGGGAGAGGCGCTATTTGGCTTTTGGAAGCAGATTTTGGGGCGATGCGATGTCACATTTTCAAAACCCCCAAAAATCCTGAGTATTGTACCGGGAGAGAGAAGTGACAGGTCACTTCCTCCCCGTGTTTAGTCCCTGCATAAAAAAAGTAAATGGGGCCAGCCCCCCGTGCTTTAGAAGTCGCGTACGTCGCCCGTGATGATTAAGGAAAAGTTTGTTGCATTAAAAGGGGGAAGAGGGGTTGGACAGCATACATAAAACCCGGAGCATGACACCTTTTTTTTTGTTTTCTAATACCTTGCGTTCTTAACTTGTGGGCAAGGTTTCTTTTTTGTTTATATTGTTTCTTATTTTACATTTCTGCCCTAAATTGGGGTTTTTTTTTTCTTTATCCCAGTAAATTTTAACGTAAAAACTGAAATATTCACATTTCTACACTGTGTTAGTTACTGTTAACAAAAAAATTTACAGCAGCAGTATTCTTGTAAGGGGCAAGTATGGGACTGAAAGTAACATCACCCAAGGCCCTTCTATATGAAATATCAAAAAAATTTCCCCCGGGAAAACCCCCAGAACCCTGTTAAATTTTTTGATTTCGGGAAATAAATTTTAAAATTTTTTTTTGCAGCCGAGAGAAGTTTTGTCCAAAATTTTCCTCAAAAACTTCATTTTATTTTATATTTTTTCGCCTTTAAAAACCCCTGCGGGTTTCTTTTTACCTTTCAATTTTTTAAAATTCCAAATCCATTTAATTTTTGTTGGTTTGTTTTTTCTTTTTTTTTTTTTGGGGAAATTTACATCGAAGGGAAAAACAAAGTTTTTTTTCTGAGTTTTTCATTTAAAAAAAAATTTCTTTTTCCCCGGCCAAAAGAAGAAATTTTGCCTGTGCAAAATTCTATCCGAGGTTAATTACTGTAACGATTTGGAGGTGGATCCAGGGGACCCGCAGGGGGTAAAGAAACCCCTTTCCGGGGTGGAATTTTAAGTGGGACCCGGTTTTCACCAGACCCCGCCGCAAAGCGGGTTGGTCTTGTTTGCGGCGGGTGTCCCCCACCTTTACTACCACTGGCGGGGCTTGCCTGGGGGTGGGGGCCCCAAAGGGTGGGGGGGGTTCGGAACGGCGGGCAGGCTGTAGTCGGGACAGACAAAAAAGGTCAGGACAGGGGGCTCTGGTTGGGACGGTGGGACAAAGCAGGGGGTTTCGGGGCAGGTGGAAGGTTTTTAAGACGGTAGAGTAGCGGAGGGTCGGTCCCCAAGGGAAAGGCCCAATACGGGAAACGTCGGGAAAACATTTTACCATGGTATGAACCCAAGGATGGAGAGGGCCGGCGGGAAATTTTTGCCCGGGGATTAAATAGGGCAGTGCCCCGGCAATAAACCAATTACCGGCGACCCCTTTAAATTAAAATTCCCGGCGTTTGCGCGCCCCCCTTTGGGGGGGAGCTCGGGGGGCCCGGGAAAGGAAGCACCCTGAGGGGAGCGGGGCCCGGGGTTTAAGTGCATGCCGGGGGGGGACGGGGGGCGAGCGGACCCCAAAAACCCGAGTGCGAGGGGGGGGCTCCGTCGGTCCCGGAGCAGGGGAGCCCCTTTCGCCCGGGCCCGGGGTCGCAGGGGGGCCCTTTTGACAGAAACCCCCCCTTTGGGGGGCCCCCCCCTTTACTGGTTTAAAGAAATCTCTGGATGAGACTGGGTTCGGAAATGTTCCCCTCCGGCCCCCGGGGACCTCTTTTCAGGGCCAAAACCCCTTCAGTCCCCAAGGGAAGTATCGTTTCCCTAGTTCTTTCATGCCAGAATTTTCCTTGACTCAAAGGGAAACTTGGGCGCATCAGCCACAGACGGGGGAGGAGCGGCCTTCGGGGGAAAAATGGTTAAAGGCCCGGGGGTTTCAATGGAGAATAAAAACGCTTTGGGGAATTTCATCTTTGGGGGGGGAGCCGGGGTTTGTATTCAAGGATTGATGCGGCTGATGCCCTCAAAGGGTCCCAGGAAACAGGGACCCATTTTTGTGAGGCGGTTTTTTTAAAAGCGGACATTCTAGATGGGAGCCACCCCTTTTTCACCGGGGGAGAGACCGGAGGGGGATTTCTTTCCCCTTGTCGCTTAAAGGACTTCATGCGTCGGCGTGCGGTGGCAGCGATGAGGGGTCGGGGACCAGATGGCCTTCTTGTCTTAAACCCGTGGGCCCCTTCCCCGGGACCCTCGGAGGAGGTTCCCAGAGGGAGAGGGGGGCGGGGTTTGCAAGCCATACACGTGTAAAAGGGGGGGCCCCCGGGGGGAACCGGGGACTCAAGGGAGTTATAGGAAAAAACCCCGCCCAGGGGCAGAAAATTTGGGCCCAATCATCTTGGCGTGCCGGGACGAAAAAACAAAGGGTTGGGAAACCCAAGACTTGGTTGCCCCTTTCCCCAAACTGGCCGTTCATCTGTGGATGGTGGGCCGGGAGGGAAGCCCGAGCTTCATTAAAAGTTGGTTGCCCCAGAGCTCCCCAAAAACCTGGAGACAAATTAAAA
Organism: Phyllomedusa bahiana; assembly: GCA_025379985.1. Taxonomy (NCBI): domain Eukaryota; kingdom Metazoa; phylum Chordata; class Amphibia; order Anura; family Hylidae; genus Phyllomedusa; species Phyllomedusa bahiana. The sequence continues at coordinate 6,599 of JAODAL010050342.1, forward strand.
CTCCCCGGTCCGAGAAATTTGGTGGGGGAAAGCCCATTGGAGCCGGAATACATGGATGAAGAATAACCCCGCTACCCGGGGGCAGAGGGCCGCCCTGGAAACGGGAGGAAGTGCCCCTTTTGGGAAAAAAAGCGATGTAATCCCCCAAAGAAAAATTGGTTTTTGCCAGACGACGGAGGGGGGTGGGGTTATAAAGTCCATCGAAATGTTGGCCCAGGGTTGAGGGGGAACGGGAAATTTGGTGAAGGGGCCCTCGGTTTAAAGTGGCTTTGTTCCGGGCACAGGGTCGCAAGACGCAAGGGAAAGCCCTTGTTTTCCCTTTCTCCGCTTGGCCCCCAATAAAACCGGGAAAATCAGGGGGAAAAGGGTTTTGGGCGCCGGGGATGGCCACCCCAAATGAGCAATGTCCCCTTTTAAAGTAGTTGGGGGAGAGCAGGACGCACATAAGTCCTTCCGGGAAAGGGCCCTTTCCCGGAGGTCCATGGGGGGCACCCGGGAAATGGGGAGGGTTCTGGGGGGTTAATGTGTTAGGGGGGGCTTTCCCCCACCCCCGTGGGAAAGCCGGGAGGGGTTTCAGCTCTCCATTCTTTCTCGGTGGGGGGAAAATTGGATCTAAAAGGTCGAACGGGGAAGAAGAGCGACCCGGGCCCTGGCGGGGTTTAAAGTGGCTGTGCAGTCTGCGATTTGGAGGTTCTTTTTGGCCCGAGTAGTTTAACGGAGGGGAAAACCCGGGCCCCCTCCGCAGATAACGCCACCCCTCCGGGGCCCAAAATTTGATGGCCGTAGCTCCCGGTCCCAACGTGTTTTTTCCCCCTTGGGGCTAAAAAGAACTCTTGGAGAAAAAGCCGAAATGACACGTCTTCCCCGTGGGCCCTTTTTGTGAAAGGGGATGCCCCGGGCCCCCCACAGCCCAAACCCATCCACCTCCAAAAGTAAAGGGGTTTTCGGGGGTCTGGACTTTTGCAAGGTTAGAAGCCGTAGCAAAAGGCGGTTTTTGGCTTCAAAAAAACGCCTCCTCGGCCTCGACGGGCCCAACGGGGTTTGGATTGGTTTGTTTCTTGGTAAAGGGCCACTACGGGGGCCCCCAGGTAGGGGGTCCCGGGATGAATTGGCGATAATAAATTGCAGAACCCCAAAAATTCGTGGATACCCCGCAGCACAGGGGGCGGGGCCCAATGCAATACAGCGACAGTTTAGAGGGGTCCACCTTTGGGCCTTGGCCCGGAAAGGACATCCCCCGGGAAAAGGGAGGCGGGTCGGGAGGGGAAGAGGCATTTCCCCTAATTTGGGCAAAAGGTGGTTCCCGGAGAGTTTTTTAGTACTAGACGGCATGGTGGGGGGGTGGGTCTCGGGGTCAGGGGGAGGAAACCCCAGTATGTAATGGGGTTTAGAAAACCCAACGCAGGAGGGAGGAGGCCCCTAAAGACTTTTTTTTTCACGGGGCTCCTGAAAGCGGTGGGCATTACAGAGTCCGAAGGGGGTTTCACAGGTACTCGTAGTGCCCACCCCCGGGTGTTGGGGGCGTTTCCCTTCATCCCCCTTGCAGATTCGGCCCAAAGTTGTGGGGCCCCTCTAAAATCCAACTTGGAAAAAATTTTTGGGCCCCCTTGCAGGCGATCAAAAAATTCCTTTGATCAGGGGGAAAGGGGGAAAACGGTTCTTTACCTTTTTAATTTGTTAAACCCCCGGTTTGAAATGCGGGGCCGGGAAAGGGAACCGTCCTTTTCTTCACGAAAAAAAACCCCGCCCCAGCGGGAGACGAGACTTCCGGATAAACCCCCTTCCCTTGAGATTTCCTGGTTTTTACTCCGAATGGTTGGGTCTCGGGGAACGGGACAGAGGGTAGACTGGCCACGGGGAGGAGGGTTTCCCGGGGGCCAATAGTCGATGGGGCAATGGTTGGGGAAACGATGCGGGGGAAAGACTTGGGCTTGTTTTCCGGAAAAACCCCAATCGGCATTTTTAAAGAAATTCGGGGGGCCCAAGCCGGGCCCCAGCGGCCCCTAAAGGGGTTAAAGCTAGAGCGGGGAAAAGCCCCGGGCGAGGTGCCAAAAAAACGTTCCCCGACAGTTGGGCCCCCAAACGAATCACCTCCCCGAAGACCAGTCCGGGATGGGAGAGGGGAGCCATAGCCAGGGGAGCCCGAGGAGGATCCCCGACGAGGGGGAGCAAAGGCAACACATAGAAGGCGATCTCTTCCTTTGCATTTCCCCCACATGGAGGGGGACAGGGGTTGGGTAAACGAACTGGATGGGGTCGCTAAGCAGCCCCCGGTGACTGAGGGAGATGCCCAAGGGGTTTCTCCAGAGTACCACTGGAACCCGTTTTACCCCCTCACTAGGGGTGGGGGAGGGAAGTTCCCGGCGGGGGGGGGGGGCCCCCCGAGCCCGGAAACGCCGGAACGGAATGTGTTTCCGATTGACACGCCCTGCACGGGGCATAAACAGGCGTGGAGAGGGGGGAGGTTGCACCTAGGAATCCCTTCCCCAAACAGATCCTAGGTGCGGGATTTTTCCCGCAGCCTTGGGGCGTTGGGGCCCAAATTCTCCAAAAAAGGGTTTGGGGCTCCCAAAAAGTAGAGACACAAGTTCAGTTGTCGCGCTGGGCCAATTCTTGTCAGAGAGGGAGCCCGATCAATCTGCATTGGGGTCGTCGGTGGGGGTTGGAGGCTGTGGGGGCCGGGGGCCCCTGGAAAAAACCGGTGCCGTCGAGGAAAACCCGCGAGGTTTGGCCCCCGATGAGTTTCTGGAAAGCTCTCCCCCTTCAATGAAGGGGGTATATCCCCCCCCATGCGGGTTTTCCCAAAACCCGGGGTCAAATCGCTAAGGGGAGGAGGGAAAGGGCTTAGGGGGCCAAGAGTCTTTTAATCGATGAGAGTCCCTTCTTGAAAAGTAAACACACAAATGGGCCCCCCGGGTTTCCCTGTCAGTTTTAGAGGCCAGGGGTTCGGAATTTTCAGGGAGTCTTCCACAGACAGGGCCCCCCGGGGTAGGTTTTGGAGGGGCCCTTCAGCGGAAAAGGGGGCACGGGCTGGTTCCCCCCCAAAGCGTTGGGAAAATCACTGGGGGAACGACTGTAGATCCCCCGTCACCGGGTTATCTCTGTCCATAGCGGTGTAGCCCCTGCCCGGGGCCCTTCCCCGGGGAGGAGGCTGACCACGAAAGCCCCCTTTTTGAAAGTTCGGACAGGAAAATGGTTTTGGGCATCAGCTCCAAGGGGCATAGAGAAATTTTGGGGATTTAAAAAAACCCCCGCATAGTTTCGGGTCACCGGAAATTGGGTGGGGGTGACAGCCGAAGCTTGGGTTTCCCCCGGGGATCACCAAAACCCCTGAGGCAGGAAACGGGTGGAGATGGTGGTGGCTGCTGCTGGGGCGGTGACGAGCTGCTTTCACCCAAAGGGGGAGAGTTGCTCGAGTGCTGCGTTGTGCGCAAATCTGTTGGATTGTTTTGGGAACCCACGTTGGTGATGGGTGGCAAAAACCTTTTGGGAAAAGGGTTTCCCTTGGCGGGATCCCTGGCCGGTTTCCCTTTTGTAACGATTTGGAGGTGGATCCATTGGGGCCCCCGCAGGGATGGCGTAAGCCCCCACCAAGGGGAGTGGAATTAAATGGGGCCCGGTTTTTTCCCCGAGCCGCCGCCAAAACGGGATGGGCTTGTTTCGGCGGGTTCCACCAGGTCCCCTACCTGGCGGGATTGCCTGCCCGGGGGCGGCAAAAATGCGAGGTTTCAGGAAAAGGGAGGCGGGTCGTAAGGGCGAGGGGCAGACAGAAGGTCAGGACAGGCGGGGTCTGGGTTTGTGGACGGTAGGGCAAAGAGGGGGGTCGGGGCAGGCGGGGAAGGTTTTTAGACGGTAGAATTTTAGCAGAGGGTCGGTAACAGGAAAGGGGAATACTGGGGAAAGCTCAGGAACACTTTTACCAGGGGTATGAACCCAAGGATCCCCCGAGGGCCCGGGAGGAAAGTGACCGGGCTAAATAGGGGCAGTGCCCCGGGAATGAACCCCTTTTCCGGGCAATGCCCCCCTTTAAATTTAAATTTCCGGCGCGGGGGGGGGCCCCCCTAGGGGCGGAGCTTTCGCGCCGGGACAGGAAGCAGCCGAGCAGGGCGTGGCCGGGTAGGGCATGGCCCCCCGGGGGGGGACGGGGGGGGGAGCGGACCCCGAAACCCGGGGCTTTCGGGACGGGGCTCCGCCCCGGTGAAAGGAGCACGGGCGGCCTGCGACCCGGGACAGTGGTCCCCAAAGGGGGGTCCGTGACAATTACAAGTTATTTGGTTTTTGTGTTCCGTAAAAACACGCCGTTTTAAAAATGCTACAAAATGTAATTGTTGGGGAGCCAAAATTTCTTTTTGCCCCAAAAATTTTAAAACCAATGGTTAACTAAGTTTTTTTCTCAGTTGTGTTTTGTAAAAAAAACGTTCTTTTTTTACCCAAAGGGAAAAAATTTTTCCCATAGCTTTAAATTCCCTAAACCCAAAGGGTTTAAATTTAAGGGCCCGTTGTGCTTTTATATTTTGTTTTAAAAATACGTGTTTTTAAAAGGCACATACAAGTAAAATTTTTTCCCGCCCATTTGTGGAGCGCAATTTTTATCCCAAAGGGTTTTCCCCAAATTTTTTTTTAATGGGTTTTAAATTTTGGGGTCAAAAAAAAGGATGTGCCTTTATCTTTTACAGTTTTCTTTATAAACGAGTTGTAAATTTTTGAAAAACGTATGTCAGAAGAGAGGGGGGCGGCTCTTCACCTTTTGGGGTGGCAGTGGCACAAAAAATTTTTGGTGATGCCCCGGGCGGCCCGGGACAGGGAAGGGGGGCATTGCAGCAGGGGGGCACTCGGTGAGGCCAGAAAATGCCGGGTATCTAGCGGGGGCCCTTTTGTTGTTAAACAAACCCCAAGGTTCTTGATTGGTTGACTAGGTCATCCACTTCTCCCCGATGAAAATCTGAAAACCCCAGCCAAGAGTCGGGGGAACTTTGACAAAACCCCTTTGTTGGAAGGGAAAGGCCCCCGGGGGTGGGTCAGCGGGGGCCCCCAAACCCGTCCTCAACCCCCTTCTGTTCCCCCTTCCCGGGTTCCCCCAGCCCGGATCTACTATGTGGTCTCGGGCTCAGCCCACTATATAGCAAGGATGAACAATTTTAGGGGGAGTCAGCAGGCTATTGGCCCGCGAAGAAAAAGGTGCAATATCCCCCGCTTCTTGCCCGTGACGGCAAAGTATAGATGTTTGGGGAGTGGATGGGAGGTCTTTTTTGTGAGGGGTCAACCTGCATACCAAGACCCGGGGAGAGGACAGCAGTGGCGAAAAGAAAACAAATTTGATGATGATGTAGGGGGACCGCACTTGGGAGTCGGGGGGAAGCAAGGGTTTCATCAGTCAGGGGAAGAGGGGCCAGCTTGCACCTTTAGGCCGTGGCACCCGCCAGCAAGGGGGGTTGTGTTTGGGCCGTTTGGGCGCAGGGGAGCAGCCGTGTGAGGGAGGAAACCAAGCGGCCCCAGGGGGAGAAAAACCCGCTTCGAGGTCCAAAAAAGTGGTGGGACAGGGTTTCCCGCGAAGGGGTGCCCGTAGTGTCCCCTCAGTGCCCGGGGCGTTGGCGGTTTTAAAAAAAGTACTGGCGGTTTTGGCAGTTTTGGGTAAGACACCGGAGGAGCCCAATATGGGTATATGTTTGAATCTGTGGGCAGAAAATGAAAACGTGGGCAGGGAGCAAGTTGGCACCCCGGGCCCTGGGGTAAAAAAACCGCAGCGTCACCTCCCGGTTTGGGTGGGGGAAACGTTTTGGGTCAGAGGGGGTTTGGGCCCCTCCTGCCACCGCAGGGGCAGAAACCGTGCCAAAGCCTGCCATCAGCCCGTCAAGGCTCCACCACCTCTGGGAGAAGGGAGGTTTCTCTTTGCCCTTCTCCTGGTTTCCCGAGGGTCCCGGCCTGAAATTTATGGGCCCGCAGTCGTTCAAAAAGGCGATTGAAAGGGGGCAAAGGTTTTCGTCCAACCAAACCTAAAGGGGGCAGAAGCTGACGGGGCTCCCGTCCCAAATTTTTTGGTACTGCAGGGCCCCCCCTTTTTCCCAAATGGGGAAATCTGCACCGTTTTTTTTTGGAAACTAAAGGCTTGTGCCGAGTTTCCAAGCCCTAATTAAACTTTTCAAAAAGGCAGTAAACCCGCCCCTTTAAAAAATGTAGAACGAAAGGGGGGCCAAATCCTTGAGATTATTGGTTTTTTCCCAAAGGGGGAGGGAGTGTGGACGTCTGGGAGCTGTTTAAATATGGTCAGGGCCAGTACTGTCCCTTTTCGGCCCACTGGGGGAAAGTGTTCCTGCCCAGGCACACCCAAAAACTTGGACAGGAAAAGGGCTTTCTCCCCCACGTTTCAAACTGCGGCTCCTGCGCCAATGGGCCGCCCCCCCACCCCACCATCTTTCAGCCCCCATCATACCAAGTGTTGGGGACAGGGGTGTCACGGGAAGGGTTTTACACCTGGGTTGCCTCGGCGAACGAAGTCCCCAGGGGAGGAACTGCCCCGCGTCATGCAGCAAAGAAATCGATGGTGTGGCTTTCTCCGCGGCCAACTGCAAATCGGAACCCAATGGTGACGGACAATGGGAGTAACATGGTGACCGCGCTGCACCGAGGAGGGATGTTCCATGCGCCATGCATGGCGCATGTGGTTAAAATCCGGTTGTGAAAAGGTTCCTGAAGTTTTTCCCCCGATCTTCAGAAGATTCTAAAAATGGCCTGGAAACTGTGCATTCACTTTATCCATTCTTACAAAACCAGGAACACCCTCCTCGAGTTGCAGCGGCAGAACGGCTTACCCCAACACACTCTGATATGCAATTTTTCCACCCGTTGGAATTCCAGCCTGCACATGTTGGACCGACTCTATGAACAGTGAAAGGCCATTAACGTTTTTTTGATGATCCAGGTGGACAGGAGTACTCCCTTGTGTAACTTTGATGTCAGCCAATGGCAGCTCATGAGTGACACCTACCGTTTGCTGAGGCCATTCGTCATTCGCCAGGACTACGGGATGAATATCATCATTCCACCGCTTCATGTCCTGGAACAGATGCTGAAAAACCTGTCTGGGCAGGGTACTGGTGACGTGGCGACTACATCTCGCAGCCACATGAGTCCGGTGGGGACTGAACTGGAGGAGAAGGACATTGGAGCAGAAGCATTGTTTGGTGAAATGAGTGGATTTTCGACCCAGGTGACAAGAGAGGAGGAGCAGGAGCAGCTGAAGGAGGTAGATGGAGATGAGGAAGACGAGGCAGATGACCCGCAAACACCGTGACGGTATACAGTGGAGATGGAGGCAGGGAGCCCCTCAGAGTCACTTGTGCAGATGGCCCGCAGCATGCTGAATTGCCTGGCTAGTGACAGCCGAATAGTCCCCATCCGGCAGAGGGATGAATTCTGGCTCTCCACCCTATTGGACCCTCGCTAAGGGTCCAAAATGGGAGCTTTTTTCCCAGCTGGTGAGGGGGAGGACAAACTCAAATACTATAAGGAAATCCTCCGTAGTCAGTTGGCCGCTGCCTATGTGCGGCATTGTCCCTCCTCTGACAGGTCTGACCGGAGGGTTCCTCAGCGCTCACGTACTTCTGCAGCGGCTGTGGGGAAAGGTGGGGGGGGGGGTAGGAGCAGTACCATCAGCAGCAACCTAAGTCTGGAGGCCATTATAAGCAGCTTCCTTCACCCGCCTATTGAGGAGGGCAGTCGCCCGCAGCAGCAGCAGTACCGGGAGCAGGCTCTGAACCAAACAGGTGGGGGCCAACTTAGAAAAGCACTCTGCCACCCCAGTTAGAAGATCCGCTGGACTACTGGGCAGCCAAACTGGATGTGTGGCCGCAACTTGCCGAGTTTGCAGTGGAGAAGCCATCCTGCCCGGCCAGTAGTACGGCATCAGAGCGGGTGTTCAGTGCTGCGGGGGCCATCGTTTCCCCAAGGAGAACCAGCTTGTCCACCGGAAATGTGGAACGACTGACCTTTGTCAAGATAAATCAGGCGTGGATCGGCCAGGATTTCCCACACCAATTGCCTTAGGCGTCAGATTACATCAGCCATGACACCCCACCAAAACTTTAGGAATGAGTCTAGATTCAAACTACCTGCCTCAGCCACTATTTGATGCCGCCACCTATTTGATGCCACACATCTACTGACAGTTTCTCCATCTGCCACCAACCATCTTTACCAGGGACTGGTATTGCCACCCACCTCCACACTGTCATTATGTCACTCTATGACCTCATGCTGTTGCTGCTGTTGCCGTGACATCCACACTGTGTCTTTGTGCCACTCTCTGACCTCATGCTGCTGCTGCTTTTGTTGCTGCTGCGGTCACCTCCCCACCCTGTCATTGTGCCACTTTCTGATCTCATGCTGCTGCTGCCGTAACCTCCACACTGTGTCATTGTGCCCCTCTGTGCCCTACTACTGTTTTGCCACCTCCAGAATGTCATTGTGCCACTGTCTGACCTCATGCTGCTGCTGCTGTCAGCTCCACTCTCTGTCATTGTGCCACTCTGTGGCCTACTCCTATTTTTGCCACCTCCAGAATGTCATTGTGCCACTGTCTGACCTCATGCTGCTGCTGTTGCTCCTGCCGTGCCCTCCACGCTCTGTCTTTGTGCCACTCTGTGGCCTACTCCTGTTTTTGCCACCTCCAGAATGTCATTGTGCCACTCTCTGACCTCATGCTGCTGTGGCTGCTGCCGTCATCTCCACACTCTGTCACTGATTTTTGCCACCTGAGCCCTCAGTTAGTTTTTTTCCAGCTGTCGCTGCCCTGGGCTTTATCAGGCTACATTCCCGCTTCAGTTTTTTGGTCAGTTTTGCCCTCTTAAGTGCCCTGGGAATTTTATAGTGAAGCGATTCTAAGAGCGGAGGCAGTCATATGCGTGTCATACTAAAACAAACATGTGTATGAAGACGCCAAAACAAGCTCCCTGCTGTGCATTTTAAGCATGGGGCACAAGTTGTACAGCACCCCTACAGGCAGCTGGCGGCAGGCATATGCGTGTTATACTAAATAAACAACATTGTATGAAGACCAAACCAAGCTCCCTTCATGCTATTAAGCATGGCACTAATGTTTTGTGTGTGTCAGCACCCTACAGCTCTGTGCATCCTGGAAATAGCTGTTTTTTATCGCGTTCGCCACAAAGTACTTCGGACCGAAACTAATTTTGTCGGAAAATTCGGCGAAGTCGGTGAATCGAATCTTTGAGAAATTCGCCCATCTCTATTCATGGTGTACTCTATTAAATGTAATAAAACACTATGAGCAATTTTACAGCTATTCTTTGGCAGCATTATCTTATCATTAAGAGAACCTCATAGCAATAGCAAAGTGTAATAAATATTAAACAGCAAACATTTTTCTATTTTTCCACATCCAGTATCACTAATGTTAGACCCATCATGCCTAGCAACAAGCTCTCAGTATTCAAATATTCAGAGAAATATTTATTAAGGTCACTTTATATCATGCTACATCTCTAATTATGTGTATGTCTCTAACCTTTTACTTTGCTGTGAATTCAGAGTGCATTTTTTTGACAAAGACAAAAATTGTAATTTAACTCCTTAAGATCTGGTGAGGCTTATTGTAAGCCTTAACGACTGAACAATTTTTGTTTTGTATTGCTGATTTCAAAGGACCGTAGCTTTTCTGTTTGTTTATCAAAAAAAGTCATTAAAAGGATTGATTCGCTTTTTGTCAAGGAAATGTTGTTGTTTTTTGAGTGGGGGCACAGTCATAGGAAGTAAAAATAATTTATGAACTCGTTTTTATTCTTTTTTTATGTGGCAAATGGAATTGTTGTTTTTTTATGTTGATCTATTACTTTGTGGCATACATAACATGTTTACTTTATAAAATGTAAAGAGGATAATCCCCAGGCATGATGGCCAGGGAGTATGAATTAAAAGGCTTTCCAATGCTTTCATTTAGTGCGTCCATAAAAATACATAAAAACATTTTGGTTGTATCAGTGCATAAAACACACTTTTGTAGTGTGCAATTCAGCTCTTAGTCATAGTATCTAAAAATATGTTATGACATGTTATTCATAACATAAAATGCCAATCCAAATTAATTAAAACGTGTAATTTAATCAACTGTGGAGTTGTATAAATTAAGGTGGTGCCACAGCTCTCGCTAAGGGAGAAGCCGCTGACACTGGGAAATGGGGGAAAAGGCCTTTTTATTGGGTTCTTATATCTTTGCAACAAGTATTGGATATTTTGATACAGAATATTTTGATGAAAGTTCAATTACTTTAATTGTATGACTGTGAAATTAGTGAAAAAATAATATTAGAAGAAATTTCAAGGATATAGATAAAGGACAGATGAGGAAATTAATGATGTAAGGATGTACCTACTTACAGTCGAGGACTCTTTTTAAAGACGTGCAACAAGATAGTTCATGCTAGATTAATCATTACAGCTATAAAAAAAAACCATGAAAAAAACACTATGATTATTGCCTGTGCTGTATCAAGATTACGAGATGAGAAAGAATACCATAACAAAACCACACGTCATCTTAAAGGGGTTTTTCACTAAAACATTAATTTTAACATGAAGGGAGCTGAAGTGTGTATTTCTAAATACATGGTCAATAAGTTTTACTTGTGGTCATGAAGCGCTCACGAAGTGCACACGTTTTCTTATGGTTACCTGCTTTGAGGACGATCGGCAGAGTAACTTCACCCACTAACGACTGAGATCGAGGGTGACAACTTAGACATTTAACAAGATTAGGTTTCACTAAAGTCAAAAGTGTACATGTGCTGTGTGGACTGAAAAACATGGGATTTGATCTGTAATTGTGTGTTAGAGTGGTAAATTTTCCTGCACTGTCAGGAGTAAGAAACGGCTCGCTAGATGTTTTATCATGCTAATCACTGCAGTTAGTGACCATCCACAGGCTGATGTGACAGTGTAAAGTGCCAAACTGCTAACAGGAGGAATGCTTTTAGTGTGTAAGAGAATAACCATACACTGACAAAGCAAAATGGTAACAATGTTTTAAACTTGTGACTTTCAGGCTACATTCTAACCATCCTCTACAGCTTTGGACTTGTAAGCTAGACCAACTTTTTTATAGAAAATCATCTTGGGCTTCTGTCATAAATATGTACTTTTTTTAACTATATTGCTAAGTTTAGCTATGCAGGATTCTTGTCATGTAATACTTTGATACTGTTTTTGCTCCTGGTGGTGGGGGGGACAATCTTTTTCTTTATGTACACTACAAATTACACATGGTTTGTCCACATTCCCTTACAGGCTCAGTGTGTGTTATGTGTAGATTGCTTCCCAAACGAAAGGTTCACTGGTTCAATTGAGGAAGAACCATCCAAGAAGATTTCCGAAGAAAAGGAAAAAAACCTGCATCATCCAGCTCATCAATAGTGGTCTATCGACAAGAAAATTGCCAAAACCTGGGCATCATGTGATGAGACCTACTGTAAGAAGAATATGAATTGAAGTCCATCCATCCAACTAATTATCATTGGAATTTTGTGTGTGTTTAAATAGTCATGTTATTACAAATAAGGAAATTTATGAAAATGTTAGGTCGAAACACTAGGTTTTTGTTTGCCCACAGCATTACCGACAATCATAGCTCCCCTTTAATTTTTTCAGAGTACTATATGAAATAAAAAGGTTAGCTGTGATTGGTTCTGTTGCAACACATAACGTTGTTAGACCTAGACAGTTTTCATATATGTGGGCTCTTACTGCCACACGAAAATGAGTAGCGTATGTTTTGTGTACTGGTACACGTGACATGTTTTTGTATTGTGTTTATGGACACATTTTATTAAGCTTTGGAAAGCGTTGTTTCAAACTGCATGGAGCCATCCTGTTGAATTATTCTATCTACTTTTTTTTTATTTGAATGTTTTGACGGTTGGAATACGGGAACTGATATTGTGTGAGAAGGGAGGGTGACGCTGGCTTTCTTTACTATAACTTTTAGTCATGGCTTAGTGATATGGTGATACCAAGTTAAATAAAGACTTAGCTATTTGGGGGCATATATAATTTATTAAATAATGATGCATCTTGAAAGAAAAAAACAACTTTAAACTGAAGAAAAACTGAAATATCACATGGTCATTTGCATTCAGACCCGTTGCTGTGACACTCATATTTAACTCACATGATGTTCATTTCCTTTTGATCCTCCTTGAGATGGTTCTACTCCTTCATTGCGACGACCACAACTTCTTTGTCAGCAAAGCTAAGCAATCGTGGGAGAAGAGCTTGGTCGAGGAGAGGTAAATGAGGAACCCCAAGTGTGTGCACTGTGGCTGAGGCTCCGCGATGCTAAGTAGGGAGATGGTACAAAGTTCCACAAAGTCAGCTATCATTGTAGCCCTCCACCAGTCGGGGCTTTATGGCAGTGTGCCAACAGAAGCCTCTCCTCAGTGCAAGACATATGAAAGGCCACATACAGTTTGCAAAAAAGACGACATGAAACACACTCCCAGATTTATGAGAAATAGTGATTCTCTGGTAGCTTGGATGAGATGAAACTGAACTTTTTGGTGTGTAATTCTAAGCGGTATGTGTGGAGAAATCCAAGGCACTGCTCGTCAAACCTGCCCAATAAATTCCAACCGCAGTTGAAACATGGTGGTGACAAGCTTCATGCTATGGGGGTGTTTTTCTGCTGCAGGGACAGGATGGTCTGGTTGCAATTGAAGGAAAGTGAATGAGGCCGTGTATTGATATTATCCTGATGAACCTCTTCCAGACGGTGGCTTCTGGACCTCAGGACTGGCTGAAGTTCATCTGTAAATACAATGACCCTAAGCACACAGGTCAAAATAACAAAGCTGTAATAATAATCTTTATTGTATTTTATATAGTGCCAAACATATCCGCAGCACTTTACAAAATTCAAGGGTAAACGAGTTCAGACATTACACATTAAAAGTACTACAAATGCGACACAGGTAGTGTGTGGGGCCCTGCTGTTGAAGAGCAATACCAAATCTATTGAGGGTGTATGGCGTGAAACTATACGGTATGAACTGCTAAGTTTACAATGGTTCAGCCTTGTGTCAATAAATAGGGGGTGGTTTACATAAAAATGGATGAAGCCTGCACACTGACAGTACATCTATATACAGATAAGTGCCTGTGAGTGCCCTAGTGTAGAGGAGTTGAAAATGTGTGTGATAGCAGTTAGGGATTGGATAGGCAGACTGAAAAGATGTACGTTTCAGGGGCCCTATTAAAACAACTTTGAGGGTTGTGATTGTGCCTGTTGCCGCAGTTGCATATTCCAGAGTAACTGGTGCCGCACGTGTGAGAAATTGTTGGAGAGGGCCATGGGAGTTCGGATGAATGATGAGTGGGTAACCTGATGATCAGAGCAGAGCGGAGAGAGGGGGTCGGTGGTGGTTAGACAGAGGTGTGGGAAGGAGATGTTGGGGGTGCATGCGCTGTGAGAGAAGCTTTATGAGTGAGAATGATGTTGTTTATGAATTACTGTAAGATCCTCTACTGAATGGCCATACAGTGCAGTGAGACTGACACAGGGTAGGAGGCATTAGTATAAGCGCTGGGAGAGAAAGATGAGCCTGCTGTGCATTCAGGCTGATTGAAGAGGGAGAGTTTACAGAGCGGGAGACCGTATGTGCATAGGGTTACAGTAGTCAAGACGAGAAAGAATAAGAGCAGCAATGGAGAGCTTGAGTTGTTTCCTGGTGAGAAACGGCCGGATTCTTGGAGATGTTCTTGGAGTAGGTGCAGGAGGCGGGCGTGAGAGGGATTGGATATATGGGTGAAAGGTCAGATCAGAATCTAGATATAACCCCGACAGCGGGCCGCTGCCCGAGGAGAAATGGTAAGAGTACCACATAAAGAAACAGGACATAGCAGGTGTGGGGTTGCGTTAGTAGATTGCGGGAAGACAAGAAGTTTCATTCTTGTGAGGTTTAGTTTCAAGACTGGAGAGAGGACATGATATGCAGAGACAAGCGGGCAGACAGTCAGTGGTGTTTTGTAGCTGGGCTGGAGTGATGTCACGGGGGAGGTGTATAATTGGGGTGTGTCATCAGCATAAGATGAGAGATGGTACTAGGAAGCCAAATCTACTTATGGTATTGTCCAATGGGGGGCTGTGTACAATTGAAAAATGGGGGTGGTGTGTGGGGGGGTGGGTGTTCTTTGGGGGGGGGAGGGGGGGGGGGGGGTGGGGAGGAGTGTGGACATGTGAAAACTGATCCCTTGAGGGAACTCCAAGAGCAGTGGGAGAAGAGATAGAACCAGAAAATTAGGACAGCTGAGAGGATGCGATCAGATAGGTAGGAAGAGAACAAGCTAGAGCGGTGTCCTGGAGGCCAATGGCGCTGAGCATGTGAGAGAAGGTGTAATCCACAGTGCCAAGTCGCTGCAGAGAGATCCAAGGAAGCAGCAAGGAGTAGTTACCTGAGATTTTGCTGTTAGGAGGTCATTTGAGACTTTAAAACTAATGTGCGTTTCGTGGAGTTTAGGGGTGCTGGAATGGAAACCTAGATTGCAGAGGTCAGATGAGCTGTTGTAGGAGAGATAGCGGAATTAGGCGAAGATAGACAAGACGTGTTCGGAGTTTTGAGATGGAAGGGCAGGTTTAGAGAACTTGTCGAATAGTTAGCAGCATAGGAGGCAGGTCCAAGAGAGGGCTTTTTGCAGCAAAGGGGTTATGTTGGCATGTTTGAAGGCAGTTGGAACGATTCTGAGTGGAGAGAGAGAGGTTACAGGATACCAGTAAGGTGAGATGTGGGACAGCTGGAGAAAGTAGACTGGACGAAGGTGAGATGGAATGGGGTCATAGAGTAGGTGGTGGACAAAGCAGACAGGAGAGCCTGGACACTTTTTCCTCCTGTCGTCGGTTCATGAGCTGAGGAGCAGACAGCATGGACTAGAGGACGTTTTGCGGTATGAGGGGATGGGATGTGGTATTACTTGGGGACTGAGATATGTTTAGCCAGATATTTTCAATTTTCTCTTTGAAGTTGTGAGTGGCCAGGTCTAGCAGCACAGAGGTCAGTGCTGGGGGCCTGAGCTCTAGGCCTAGGAGGGAGTGGAAGGTATTCAAAGAGGCTTTTTGTGGTTGTTGGTGTGTGTGGAGATGATGTGAGGTAAAATATTTTTGTTTGGCGCTGTGAAGGGAAGTGTGATAAGTAGCCTAGCATGGAATTTGTAGTGGAAGGAAAAGTCTGCAGGTTAGCTTCGACTTCTCCACAGGCCGCTCTGCACTAGTACTGGAAACAGCGCTGAGATGGCGAGGTGAGGAAGTGTGCTAAGGCTGCAGGCGTGACTGGACTCTGGTGGTGTTGTGTCTGGTGTGGTGCATATATGTCAGCGTGGTTGTGAGAGTTTCATTGTAACATTTGACAGCCTGGTCAGGACAGGAGAGGGAGGAGATTGGGGGGGCAGTGAGGACTGTGATGGTGTCTGTGGAGTTTCCTGATTATTATTGGAGCAGGATATTTCGGAATGTTGTGAATGAGCAGGTTGTCCAGAGAAGGCTGAGAATTAGTGATAATGAAGGAGATATGGTTCGTGGTCAGAGAGAGCATAAGGAGAATTAGTGAAGTTAGAAAATTGGAGGAAGATGACAGAAGACCAGTCCAGAGAGTTCCGCATCCTTGTGGGTTTGGAGAGTCAGTAAACTGCGAGGAGGCCAAGAGAAGAGGTATAGTGAAAGTAAAATGTTGAGCAGAAGGAGGTCACTGGGGGTCATCAATGGGGATGTTGAAATCTCCATGATGAGAGTGTGGTTATTTCAGTAGAGGAAGTATGGAGCCAGAGTCAAGCAAATGTGTGATCAGAAGTACTGGCTGGGAGCTGTGTGCCAGGGGGTCTGTAGAAACTGCGATGTCTGATGGAAAATGCTGAAAGTGTGTCTGCGGAGGGTGTGGACCACAAATGAGGGGTGTGAAAGTGAGTGAGGGTACAGGGAGGAATGACCTTGTAAGTGCATATGTGGAGGAGAGGAAAAGTAATCCGACTCCTATAGTCCGCCTGTTCTCAGGTACTGGGGGTTGGTGGAGTGAAGTGTAGGCCACCATAGGTGTGAGAGGCCAGCAAGGGAAACAGTGTTAGTGATGGAGCCATGTTTCTGTGAGGGCCAGCAGTTGTGGAGTTGGAGAGATAAAGGTTCATTGAACAGCAGTGAGGTTTTGTTGCAGAAGGATGGGCGTTCCATAGGGCACACTTAAAAGAGGCAGAAAAAGAGCGTACGCGAATAGCAAGCAGGTTAGAAGGGTTTCATCGAGGACAGAGGAGGAGGTGGGAATGAGCCATGTGGAAGGTGAGGCGTGGGCCAGGGTTAGGAGAGATGTCCCTGAGCAGCATGAAGAGGGGAGAATGAAAAGAGGACAAGCAGATGGTTCAGTGATGAATATGAGGCGGACATTTTGTGCAGTATAAATATGTGAGCTGGAGGTTTGGGGTGGTTGAATAAGGGGCAAAGTGGCGTGTGGGTATGAGGTACATAGGTGAGGGTGTGTAGAGAGAGGAGGCTTATGTGGATAAAAAATTGTACTGAGGTCAAGATTGAAGGTGGTAGTAGGAGGCAGATGCTGAATGGTAAATAGTAATAGCAAGCATGGTAATTAAGGAGTCTGTGTCGAAGTGCAGCTACTTAGACAAAAGAGCGAGGAGTCCCTGCTCCCTTATGCTCACCTTCTGGCTCATTTTGAGATATTTTTGAGATATTGCCACTTTAAATTGTGGAAATTGAGCATCTAGGGCATTCAGGCTTTTGTCGTAAATGGGTGGAAGTACAGAATAGCTCTGCAAAAGCGAGAAACTTCAAGGGGAATATTTGGGTATTCATGGTCTACACAAATAAACACAGGATAAATTATGAAGACAGAGCTGGGCCAAAATAATCTAGACAAAAAACATACCATTTGAACTAGCAGAGAAATTAGACATAAAATGCTGTGGTTTGGCTGGGTTTGCTGTTCACCAGAAAAGATCGTACAGTTTTATAAACTAGGCAGAGACAAATTAGAATATAATGCTGTTGTGTTTTGGTGGATTTGCTGTACACCAGAAAAAGATGTACCTGTGTGAAGAGATGAAGAGAACCTGAGCCCTAGTCAGATGGATATACGGACTCAAAGTCTGCTCTATTAGTTTCGGGGATATTTCTGAGGATTGCCACTTTGAAATATGGCACCGTGTAATTTGGCCAATCATGACCTCAGAGATCACAGACCGGAGCTCTGTAGTGGCTTCCGAACAACTCTGGGTTCATTCTTGACTGGAGCCCAGTCAGAGCCTGACATTAACTCAATTGAGCATTTTGGAGAGACTTGGAAATTGGCTATTCTCACCAACGATTCACCATCAAACATGAGGAAAATGGAGAGGATATGCAAGGAGATGGACAGAGGATTCCCAAATTCAGGTGGGGAAAAGACTTGTAGCATCATCCAGAAGACTCATGGCTGTACTAACTAATAAGGTGAGCTTCTACTCAATATGAGCAAAAGGGTCGGATATTAGACCATGTGATATTGTTTATAATTTTTCTTGCTAAATAAATTAGCAAAAAATATCTACAATTTCGGTTTTTTTTCTTTCAAGAGGGGTGAATCGTTGTGCGGTGCGAGGTGTACATTAATGAGCAAAAAAAAATTCTTTTGGAATCTTTACAAAATGGCTGCAATTAACCGAAAGAGTGAAAATTTTAAAAAGGGGTTGAATACTCCCTTCGGCAGGCCACTGTATACCATAGACAATAACCCAACACCCCTTGTTCACTTAAAGTTTCATAATCTGATTACCAAATACTTACAGGGATGGAGTTTTAGGACCCCAAAATGGCTTTTTTTTCCTTAAAAAACCTACACCCCAATAACCCCATTTTTCCCTTTACATTTCCCAAAAAAGTACAAAGGAATCATCAAAAAAACCACCAGGAAGACCAATGTAGCCTAAGAACTCTTTACTTTCCCCTTTCTCTATTATCTTAAAAAATAAATTTAGCAAAAATTTGGGTTTAAAAAAAAACCCCCTTGGGTTTTTACTTGAAAACCCCTGAAATTTTTTAAAAAAAAATTAAGTTAGGTCCCTAGCCCTCCCCAAAAGTACTTTGGACCCTTCAAGAAAGTAGTTATAATTTTCTATTACACAAAGAAGGGTTTTTTAAAAGCAGTAAAATTACTGCTGGATTCACTTTTAATTTTATTCCTCTGTTTTTGTATAGACTTTCTGGTTTTTGACTAAACAATCTCCAGTTGGAAGATAAACGTTCCCCCAAAAATTTTGGACAGTCATGAGTTCCAAAATTTGCACCCATATGAAAATATTTACTGGTCCCTTTTTGAGCAAGAAAAAACTTTGTCTCACACCCGTTAACATTACACATGTTCTTCAGGCTGTGATCGTAGACAATTTTTTTTCTGCCTATGGGACAGGAAACCCTTGAGGCCCTTTGTTATTTCAGATAATTTTCAACAAATTTTTAAAAATTCACCTCCCATTCTACTCATTTTTGTTCCTAGACACAGTTGTCATCAATATCCTGTGACACATAACTTTGCCCTTTAAAAAAAACCCACGAATGGGAAATCTATTACATTCAGTCAAGCCCCCTCCAACAACAAAAAGGGGGGTCACCTCTAAATCAGCCAAGTCTTTTGGTTTGTGGGATGAACGGATAATAGACCCCACTCATATTGTGAGTGACAGAAGATTTTTGAACAGGGTAGTCTATCCCTACTCTGATTTTTACAACCCAGCCCCTACGTATAAAGGAGTCCTGGGGAATTCCATCCTTGTATCCCCTTTGTCCAAAGTATTATAATTTGAGCCACAAAATAACAGGTTTAATTAGAAAACACGGGCCAGCCCTACGGGTTTTTTTCCCCCAAGCCCGGAATCCCCTTTTTCTTTTTTTTAAAAACGGACTGTAACATTTGTGAAAAAACTTGTGAAGGCTGCATGGGTTTTCATAAATCCCCATGGAGAATCTTAGCACCAATTTTAAAAAGCCCCTTGTTTTACATTGTTTGAACTGCTCCTCGTCATTCCATTCCCCACACAAGGCGCAAAAACAAGTTTTCCAAGTATTTATCTGTAACTCAAGTTGTTTACTTGTTGAAATGTCCAAAGGTGTATGTTAAATAGAGGAAATCCCAGAGGATTAAAGATAGATTACCAAAAAATAAATCTACCATAATTGCCCCGGAAAATTCCTTCTGTACCGGCACATTTAAATCCTCAAAAACCGATTCACGATTGCTTTACCACTAAATGGGGTGGGAAAACCCCATTGCTTTCTCAAAAAAAAAAAAAAAAGGGAAAACCCTTTGGATGCATATACTCCAATGTTTTTGGGTTGGAACCCCCATTCGGCTTGAAACGTGGTTCAACTGCAAGTGGTATGAAAACAAATTTTTACGTTCTTTTTGTTGTTTGATTCGAATTAAAAACTGGATTTGTAATAATTGTTTCTATTTCATTTTGATGTTTTCCTTTTATTTTGTCCTTCCCCATTACTTTGTATAGAGCTGCTACATTATGTATTTATTGCTTTATATGGCTGATGTGCCTTTTATTTTCAACTGTACCTTACTTTTTCCATTAAAGAAAAAGGGAAAAACCCCTATGCTGGGCTCCTCCCAGCTCCTATCCGGACTGGAACCATCTTCAGCTCTCCTTTTATGGTTTGTCCCTAATTTTTTTGTCCCCCTTTTGGGTTTTTGCTTTTTTTTTATTTTTGTTTTTTTTTTTCAATTTTTTTTTTATTTATTCTCTGTTTTACTTTATTTTGGCCATTCTTTATTTTGGTTTCTTTACCCTTTTTTTTATCTTTTTCTTTATTTTATTTTTTTATTTTCACTCCCTCTAAGGTTATTTCTTCTCACTCTGTCCGTTTTACATCAATTTATTTTTTGCAACCCTTTTCATGTAGTTTTATTTTATCCACCCCTTTTCCCTTTTGCCTCTTAATCATTGCCTTATTTTTTCTCCCTCTTTTTTTCCCTGTACAAAGCTTTTTTTCTTTATTTCCCTTGTTTTATTATGATCTTCTTCCACTAATCTCCCCTTTAGTATTCACAGCATTTTTTGGTATCTTGTTTCTGCTCTTTCATGGATGGGTGGGTTGTAACCATTGGACAAGGAAATTTTTGATTCTGCCCTCCGATGACAGCTTACTTCGCCGCAGAGATAGAGATAAGCGACCGGATTCCCTTTTTTTAGTGTGTGACATTAGTTTTTTGGCAAAGCTGTCTAGTCAGTCCAGCCTCCTGGGACCCCCTAATTGTTGCGTGCAGAACCAGGAAAATCCATTGTTCCACTCCCGCCCTGGCCCGTTTATTTGTCCCCTGCATGTTGGGTCTTGCCACTTCAAGCCTAAATATACATTCCCCCCTACCTGAAAAGGATGCTACTATTCCTAGTGTCTCCCTTCTTTTTTTTACCAATATTTTGACCTTATAGCCATTGCTTTAGGATGCCCCTTCTAACTTGTCCCCTTGGGTTTCTATTATCTTGCCTCTTTTTGCTTGTTTTAAAAATTCATTTTATATGCACATTCTTCCTAATGTTCATTTTCCCCTTTTTTCCCCCCCTTTTTTTACTATTTTTTCTTTTTCTATCCATTTTTTTGCTCCCTTTTATTTTTTTTCCTTTTTTTTTTTTTCCTTTCTTTTTTCTTATTTCCTTTCCTTTTATGTGACCCACTATTAAAAACAGTCTCACGATATATTGTTGTGTAATGTTTTTCGTGTTAGCCCATAGAAAGTAGTAGAAGAGGGCAAACAGGCGATACCTTTTTTGGCGGTAATTTTTTATGGTGAGCTTTTTTAGAGTTAGTCCCCTTTTTCAGAATGGTGTTATAAAAAAAT
>JAODAL010050343.1:0-27477 GCA_025379985.1 Phyllomedusa bahiana
GCCGGGGGGGTCCTAACGGGTCACATGTCCGGGGTCCACAACTTCTAGAAGCAAAAAAAACTTGATTTTAAAATTTCTAACCCTTTCAATAAAAAATCTTCTTAATCACTAAGGCCGCCCCAGGGCAAGAGCAAAATACAGGTCACATTACCCAAACCCGGGTATTCTCTTTTTTGGGGATTTCACCCGACGGGGAAGGCTTTTCTCCGCGGTTTGCAGAAATAAGCCCTCCCCCTTCGCTTAAATTCATTTTCGTCCCAAAAATTTGGGCAAAAATGTACTTTTTATAGTTTTTCGGGCCGCCGTGGTCTAGAAAAACCGT
This sequence comes from Phyllomedusa bahiana, assembly GCA_025379985.1. Taxonomy (NCBI): domain Eukaryota; kingdom Metazoa; phylum Chordata; class Amphibia; order Anura; family Hylidae; genus Phyllomedusa; species Phyllomedusa bahiana. The sequence continues at coordinate 323 of JAODAL010050343.1, forward strand.
CCGCCCCCCCTACTGAACGTTTTTCCATTAAAGGGGTCCGTTTTAAAGTTTGACCTTTTACAGACGGCTTTCAAACCGAAAACGTCTGAAAACCGGTGAAAAAACCAAACCCAAAACATTTTTCCAGGCTACCTCCCCCTTTTAAAAAAAGTGGGGGGCGTGTCTGTAGAGAGAAAACCCCCTGCGGGGAGGAGAAACATGCCCCTCCATTTCACAAGCCTGCTTACAATCATTTAAAAAGGGCGCCAAATGGTGAAAAAAAACCCCTTTAAAATCACAAAATTCTCCAGCAAACCCCGGAAACAAACCGCAAACAAAGGGGCTTTTCCCATCTCGGATATATCCACTTTAAAATGCATGATTCTTATCATCCCAGCTGCACCCATCTTGCTGGTGCGGCACTCTCCATTTTATTTTAATGGGAGTGTTGGGTACAGCGGAGCACGGCCACCTGCACGGAGACTCTCAGTGATCGGTGTTTTCACATCTCAGACATTTATGGCACATCCATTGGTGTTCTACATCCATTGCTACTCGGGGTCCATATCTTGAGAATGGGCCCCTGAACTTCTCGTGCAAACAGAAGAACCGGGTTTTTTGGTTTTTCCCCCCATTAATTTCCCAGTATAGAGACCATGGCCCCCTCAGGGGAAATTTGGGGGGGCCCATCTAATTTAAAAAATTTTTTCCCATCTCAGACACTTATGGCAAATCCATTGCTCCTCTGGGTCCATATCTTGAGACCGGGCCCCTGAACTTCTCCGTGCAGAACAGAGAGGAGGTCAGGCTTTTGTGGCACTCCCCACTCATTTCCAGTATGGCTAAGCATGGCCACCTGCACGGAGACATCTGGGGGACCATTTTTAACATTGATGTTTGACCAACACAGACATTTATGGGTTCCACACCTATTGCTCCTCTGGGTCCACACCTTGAGAACGGGCCCCTTCTCTATGCAGAAGGGTAAGGATGCTATGACTGTATTCAGAACTCCCATAGAACAGAATGGGGAAATCCTTGCAGCACTGAGAAGTTCAAGGGCCTACTCTGAAGATACATGCTGGTCTCACAATCATTAGATATTTATGGCACGTACTATCGATATGCCATAAATGTCTCAGATCGGAGCACCCCATTAACTTGACAATGAATGCGCTATGGTACTTCCGACTTTTTCAATATGTTCCAATGGCTTTTGCTTTGATCTAAAGTCAGATAACACAATCCAGTAAGATATCGCTGCCAAATAAACTTTGCTACATCCGTACCTCGATCGCAGCACGCATCAATAAATTCAATGCACTTCTGTAAGTAAGGAGGAGAGTACAGTGCAGTTTAGGTGTTGGCTGCCATCTTGGTCCTCACTGGATAAAAATCACTGCTGTGTAGAGTAGGACTTGAGCCTCAAATACCCGAGCACAGTCAAATAGTATGAACATGTTCTGAGGATATTTTATATCTGATATATACAAATATGGAGGAACCCAAGAGATTGTACATTGCTGTGTGAGGATAGGGGTGAATATAGACATTGATGAAATATTCTGTTTGATATTAACTTTAAAGGGGTTGTCTCACTACAAGGAATGCTGCTTTGTATGTTAAAGATCTTACAAAAACAAGTCACTTTGCAATATGTGTCCATTAACCGTGTCCACCTATTCCTAGATATCCCCTCTTGTATGGGCTGCATCAGCTCCTCAGGTCGCTATAGCTACAAGACCTGTTCAATCTCTCCTGATAGGCTGCCCAACACTGATTGCTATAGGGTACAGAACCTGTGTGATCTCTCCTGATAAGGCTGCCAGTGCTGGTTGCTATAACTACAGACCTGTTTGATCTCTCCTGATAGGCTGCCAGCACTGGTTGCTATAGCTCCAGACCTGTTCAATCCTCCGATAGGCTGCCGCACGATTGCTATAGCTACGACCTTTCAATCTCTCCTGATTGCTGCCAGCACTGTTTCTAAAAGCTACTGACCTGTTCAATCTCTCCTGATAGGCTGCCAGCACTGTCGCTAAGCTACAGACCTGTTTAATCTCTCCTGATAGGGTGCCACACTGGTTAGCTTTTAGGCTACAGACCCTGGCTTCTACTGCACCTAGTAGAAGCCAGTAAACACGTCCCGAAATGAAACCAAGAAAACAGAACTGAGGTAAGAGGAATCAATGTAGTGAGACAACCCCTTTAAGAGGGTATTCCCATCCCAGATGTGATGGCATATGCACAGAATGTGTTGTAAGGGTCTGATATCTGTGGATCCCATCTCTATGACACACACCCACGGTTGGACTGGCCCTCCAGACATGAGGATCCTCCGGCAGGTCCAGGCTCTCAGATAATAAATTTCCCCTCATATATCAGGGCTGTAAAGGTCTATCAAAAGACAACCTCATTTGGAGCTGACCTTAGTATTAATCACCAGATCTCCTATCAAATCCTGCATATGCAATGATTACACTAAAGTGGTTCTACAAAAAAGTACTTAAAAGTGGACATGCAGGTGTCCAGTAGAGCTGGAGGGTGGACCTGCAGAATAATCTCCTCTGTTGGGCTCAAAGAACCTGACACTGCCTGCACCTATCTTGTATCCTGCTTCGTAACTGTTGTAAATGGGGCAATGGCTGAGCGTGTAGGGTCCCTCTATTCACTCCTGTGGATGTTCCAAGTAGCACCGAGCACACTTGCACCCAAAAAAGTGAATGGAGAGAGCTGCCTCCTTTTGCTGCAGCACTAGGCATTACTAAAGACAGGTGCCATGGTGGGACTTGTATCCACTGGACATTTATAACATATCTTGGATATGCTAAAGATGAGAATACCTCCTTAAAGAGCATCTGTCAAAGTTTTCTAATTTGGAACCAAGGTTGGCTTATAATATAACCTCGTGGGAACGTTCAGTTAGATGATGTGTTTTCCTGAGCCCCTTTTCTGGAGATTTCACTTAGAGTAGAATTGTCTGTCTGGTATAAAAAAAACCAAAAATTTTATGACTCCTCTAAAGCAAGAGCCCCCATACGGCTACGTTGAAAGAGAAAGCAAATAGTTACAGCTCTTAAAGCAAGGGCACCCATACGACTATGCCGATAAAAAGTGCAAAAAGTTATGGCTCTTCTAAAGCAGGGGCCCTCATATTGCTTTGCAGATAAAAAAAAAATCAAAAAGTTATGACTCCTCTAAAGCAAGTGCCCCCATACGGCTATGTTGAAAGAGAAAGCAAAAGTTTATGGCTCTTCTAAAGCAAAGGCACCCATATGGTTATGCCGATAAAAAAGTGCAAAAAGTTAAAGCTCTACTAACGCAGGGGCCCTCATATGGCTATGCTGATAAAAAAATCACAAAGTTATGAGTCCTCTAAAGCGAGGGCCCCCATACGGCTATGTTGGAAGATAAAGCAAAAGGTAGCTCCTCTAAAGTGAGGGCCCCCATACGGCTATGTTGGAAGATAAAGCAAAAGGTAGCTCCTCTAAAGTGAGGGCCCCTATACGGCTATGTTGAAAGAGAAAGCAAAAAGTTACAGCTCTTCTAAAGCAGTGTCCCCCAACTCCAGTCCTCCAGACCCACCAACAGGTCATGTTTTCAGAATCTCCCACAGAATGCACTGACAATAATTATATCACCTGTGCATGGCTAAGAAAAGCCAGAAAACATGACCTGTTGGTGGGTTTGGAGGACTGGAGTTGGGAATCCCTGTTCTAAAGCGAGGAACCTCGTGAGACTCTGTTGGTGGAGAAAGCAAAAAGTTACAGCTCTTCTAAAGCGAGGACCCCCGTGAGACTCTGTTGGTGGAGAAACCCAAAAGTTACAGTTCTTCTAAAATGAGGACCCCCATGAGACTGTTGATGGAGAAAGAAAAAAGTTACAGCTCTTCTAAAGTGAGGACCCCTGTGAGACTCTGTTGGTGGAGAAAGCCAAAAGTTACAGTTCTTCTAAAATGAGGACCCCCATGAGACTGTTGATGGAGAAAGAAAAAAGTTACAGCTCTTCTAAAGTGAGGACCCCCATGAGACTCTGTTGATGGAGAAAGCCAAAAGTTATTTCACCCAACAGAACTCTTGGTTTTAGTAGTGTGCCTTGAAGTAACCAAACCTGTGCCTACTGTAGAAGCAAAACTGAGGTAAATGTGAGATATTTGTCCATTTATCTGTAGAGATCCAGAACATTAATGAATGCAACCTTCTCAGTCAACGCAGTATGTAAACACATGGTCCGTTTTCTCCACTGTCCACTTAAGAACGTTAGGAACCAACGGCCAGTGCTAGAGCAAGGTCAACTAGTGGTTGGAGACATGCAAATTGCCCTTTTGGCCAACTATATGCCTGGAACCGCTGGTTTATATAGATATAGTCTGTAGTATAGAGCCACCTATGCCAATGGTCCATGGTGTCATAGCCTACATCCAACCAGTGTCATAGCCTTCATCCACACCAGATCTGGAAATCTTGGTTTTAGTAGTGTGCCTTGAAGTAACCAAACCTGTGCCTAGAAACAAAACTGAGGTAAATGTGAGATATTTGTCCATTTATCTGTAGAGATCCAGAACATTAATGAATGCAACCTTCTCAGTCAACGCAGTATGTAAACACATGGTCCGTTTTCTCCACAGTCCACTTAGGTCAGTCTACACATTGTGACTGATCCATCCCATAACCGGAGAGCTGGATACAAAGGTTCCGTAAATCTGCAGCGAAAGGTATGTAAATGTCTCATTCCTGACGTCACGTCAAAGAATGATAGAACCCCAGATTCATAGTCCAGGAAAACCCCAACTTTCTCTGGAGGGAGGTTCAGATGAATGGCTTTCCTTTCTCCTTTATGGAAGGCCCAGTACTCGTAATCATATCGCTTGATGCACCACGACCCACTGGTCCAGCCAAGTCGACTCAACTCTGTGTCTCCTTTCCTGTGTATAGAGGGGTAAGTGAGTCCGATCCACCACCCCTGTCCTGCCTGGAGGACATCTACTTCCCAGTAGTGACTGCCAGAGAAGTAAGAGTCTCGGCTCAAAATTTGCAGGAGCTTATCAAACCTTGGTGGGTGGCTAGAGTTAAATTTCCCTAACCACGCACAATGTACTGTCAGAAGGTCCTCGGAGAGCCTCAGCTTAGGGTGCATGGTGTCCGGATCTAAAGTGGGGGTTCTGGCATCTGTGAAGGACACGAATACAGGAACAGAGTCAAAAAAGGAAACTAAATACATGAAACATTATCAACACCTAACATGTCATTAAAGGGGTGTTCTGGGTCCTAAGGGAGCTTGTTGGTCCCTCGGGACATGATAAAGAATACTTGCCTCCCAGATGCTTCTGTTCAATCCTGATGTCCGGTCCCTGCATCCCCGCTGAAGCAATGAATGGACATCGTTCACCTGACAAGTGCAGCCAATCACAGGCCACGTGAACGATGAACATCCTGGATGGATGGACGGGATGTCTAGGCTGAACAGGAGCATCTGGGAGGTAAGTAGGAGTCTTCTCTTCTATTCCTTATCATGCCCCGATGGACCAACGGGCAATGTTAGATCCAGAAACACCCCTTTCAATAGGTTTTTGCCACAAAGCAAAATTGACGTAGGAAGCTTGCAAATTAAATAATACACATTTTCACCATTTATTATTATTACAATTTCTGCAACATTTTTGTTTTAGCTGCTCCCTTAGTGATCCATAGTGTACAGCTCGTCTCTAGGGGATATGATCAGTGACAAGAGCTCCTTCCTCTTACCGCACATGCTCAGACATCACCTCTCCTCTCAGGCAGCTACTGTCAGTCTCTTCCCTGTTTAGTAATCACACACACTCACTGCTGAGCGAGTGTTCAACCACAGGTGCTGTCATTCTACTCCAGTCCTCTGTATCCTTAGTATTCACACACACTCACTGCTGAGTGTTCAACCCCAGGTGCTGTCACTCTACTCCCTTCCTCTGTACTCCTTAGCAATTAGTCAAACAGTGCAAATAAATAGAAAGAAACCTCAATCAGGTCTGTGCATTGAAACAAAAAATATCCACGTTTGGCTGCTGTAGGGATTTGAACCTAGGACCCTTATGTTGGAAGACAGAAGAGTTAACCATTCAGCTACGCACAGCTCCTTACATAAACAGACCTTTGTTTGACTAAATTGAGCACACGGTGGGGAAAGGCATGGTGATTTCAAGCCTGCTGGGTCATGTGATATGCAGTTCAAACAAATCACACACGCTGAAAACTAAAACTGGAGACAACAGGCATGAAATGCATTTGTGGCAAAACCCCTTTAAAGGTGTTTTCTCACTTCAAACATTGATGGCACATAGCTGGTGTGGCTGTACTTCGAACTAGCCTTCATTTCAATAGGAAAGTCCCGACCCAATCTCTGTTCGGAATGGAGAGGTTTTGGGGCTTGTTCTTGAGATAAGTGGGACCAGCACCTATCTGACATTGACAGTAGATCCTAGCGACATGCCATCAATGTCTGAAGTGAGACAAAGCTTTGGGCGACATGTATGAACCTGGCGCTGCCTGTCACGTCAAACTTTGGCAAATTTCTGTCACATCGTTTGATTCTGGCGCGAAAAGCTCGTGCCTGGCGCAGATTGCGCCAAGTTTTGGCGTACGACGGTTCATGCATCTATAGTACAGGGCTACGAGAGTTTGGTTCAAAACGCGCCCAAAAAATGGCTCAGCCCCATTCGTACATGTCACCTTTTAAGTGTGGGGAATCTTGAAACTGAATTTCCCCACATCCATTGATAGAGATGTAAAGCTTAGTAGCGCTGAATAGGAGAACTTCAGGAACACATCAGGTTCTTCACTTTATTAGGAGGACTGGGCAACAGGTTATATGCAGAGTAGCACCTCATCAGGTCAGCATTAAAGTGCCTATGATATTATGATGTAAGGTTAATTGTATATGATGACCCTATGATGCAAACTATAACTTGTAGCAGATGGACCATGGACTGGTGACCCAAAGGGAGGTTATTATTATTATTAATAATTATTTTAAAGCGCCATTGATTCCAGGGTGCTGTACATTTGAGGGAGTTACATACATAACATAAGTCAAACGAGTACCATGATACGTGAATACTGACAATTGGCACGACAGAGAGAGAGAGAGACCCTACCCGCGAGGGCTTACAATCTACAAGGAGGGGGAACGAGACAGAAGGTGAGGGGCAGACATGTTTGTGGAGGAAGTAGTGACAAGGTTAGTGTAGGTTATAGGCAAGCCTGAAGAAATGGGTTTTCAGGTTGCTTTTGAAGCTGGTGAAAGTGGAGGAGAGTCTGAGGTGTTGGGGCAGTGAGTTCCAGAGTGTGGGGGAAGCATGGGAGAAGTCTTGGAGACGGTTGTGTGAGGAGTTGATAAGGGGAGAGCAGAGGAGAAGGTCCTGTGAGGAGCGGAGAGTGCGTGAGGAGAGATATTTGGAAATTAGGGCAGAGATGTAAGGAGGGGAGAGGTCATGGAGAGCCTTGTAGGTCATGGTTAGTGTTTTGCCAAGTTTTATACAGGTTTGGAATACAGATTTATAGAAGGCCAGTCAATAATGATATAACACAGCTTTATTGTTACAATAGTCCAATAATAAATCAAGTGTGATAAAATAATAACATAAAATGATTCCAGAAAATAGGGAGACAGTATGTACAGTTTATAAGAGAAAAATAAGTATTTACAAAAGTTATAAGCGCTTATAATACTTCACCTGCAGAGTGGCGTCATCGAATCCTATTCTTACTTCCGCCATGAGAAACCGTAAAGGAATGGCCTAGGATTTGAGAAACTCTCAGGGAGCCAGCATCACTGCGTATAGATGTCTCCATACCAGGAAGGAATGATTTCTGATGTCCATGGCTGATGTAAGGGATTTTATATGTCACCTCTACAAAATGGCGGACATGACCTAATGCTGTGTCAGCTTAAAAAATGCCCATGTGTTATTTGTCTATCCTACTTTCATGGAGTGGCCAACTCCAGAGTTAAAAAGTACCATATACAAACACACCTCTTAACAGGAGATAAGCCAAAAGAATACAGAAATCTGAACTAAGACAATGAAAGGTAAACCTTCATGTGTATTAAGGTAACAGAAGTGTAAATACGCTTGTACCTTTGGACTCAAGAAGCAAGCAGACATTGAGTCAAAAAACAGGCAAAGATGCACACTTTGTACCATCAAGGCTGATTACATAAATTTGATATAAGATAGAAATAATTCACTATAATTTGGCTCAATAGTCATTTATTTTGACAAGCATTACAGTTAGTAGCTTGAAATGAATTCGCTGGGCAATGGGAAGCCAGTGAAGGGATTGGCAGAGGGGAGAGGCAGAGGAGTAGCGAGGAGAGAGGTGGATAAGACGGGCAGCAGAGTTAAGGATGGATTGGAGGTACCTATAATGTACTGAATTATCATATATAGAACCTGAATATCCTAATAAGTGCTGTGCTTCAGATTCAGATCAAAGTTGAATTCCACCCAAATATCAGTGATCGGTCGGAACTTTAAAAAACACTACAAAGGTCATATTCACAGCTCAATGGCTGGACTAGACTGAACTCAGTAGGAGGCAACTCTGGCCCATGTTCTACTTGAGAAAAATGAACAAGTGCAGCTAACTGCTGAGAAGCAGCTCACACACACCTCCACTAGGGGGACAATTAGATGATAAAAAACTGCACATTAAATTAATACCTGTTCACACCAGTATGCAAAAAAAGCCCCAGTATAATACATGGAGACATTGCACAAATGCAAAAATACAGATACAATAACCACTTACATGCCCTCCATGCATGAGGGGGGTGGTTGCTGGTACTACAATTGCATATAGGATACAGAAGGGTGCCATAAATACAGATATGTGTGGTGCACCATGCTGGCTTACAACTATTAATGATACCCATACTATTAGAATAGGTGGGCTGCCTAGCACTTTCTGGGTGTCCAACACAAATTACAGACACCCTTCACTCCACACCTGGTATGAACATGTATTAATATAATGTGCAGTTTTTTTTATCATCTAATTGTTCCCCTAGTGGTGGGGTGTGTGAGCTGCTGCTCAGCAATTAGCTGCACCTGTCCATTTTTCCCAAGTAGCACATGGGCCAGAGATGTCTGCTACTGGGTTTAGTCTAATCCAGCCATTGAGCTGTGAATATGGCCTTTGTAGTGTTTATTGAGTAAGTAATGTCCCATTTTTTTGTATGTTTTTTCGGTTGGAATTTTGGCAAAATTTAACAAAAAATTGACCATAACCCCAACCCTAAAGCCAGGGAATATCTGGAAAACCATAGAATTAGGGTTAGTCCAACCATAAATACTTACTCAAACCTTAACCCTTACCCTGTGGTTAGACTTAAGGTTAGAGTTGAAGTTAGAGTTAGGGTTGGTCTAGTCCTAACTATAACCCTAACCATAGAGGTAGATTTGGATTTGGGGTTGGGCTAGCCAGGGGTGTCAATAGGGCAGTACTCCTGTCAGGGGCCCTAATCAAAAAGGGGCCCATGAATATGTTAAAATAGGAACTTTGTAATGGGGTGGGGCCCCATTTGATTTGGCTGTATGGGGCCCTGAAACGGTTAATAGATGACTGATGGCAGCCCTGGGCCAACCCCAACCCTAGGGTTCCCCAGATGTTCCTCAGATGTCTGGTGGTATTTCTATACAATTTGGAATTATCTGGCTGCTGCAGGTGCTTCTAGAGACCAGTAAACACATACAGAATTTTTCCACCATAGACGTTACTGGGATTCAGGTTCAGGATGGGCCAAACCCAAATACCCAAACCCAAATACCCAAACCCAAACCCACAACTTCAGCCGAAATAGAACAGCACAGAGAGCTATTTATACAACACTCGGCCTAATAATAATATTTGTAGCTGTCGCTTTGCTACAATGTATCCAGTCTAGGCAATCGTCTGCGGGCCTAACAGCCTGGACTCCCAATGGATACATTTTACTTGCACCTAAAGCAAGTAAAGGTTTTTTGAACTCCTTCCCATATAACGTGGTTTAACCTCTCGGATGCCGCTGTCAGGTACAACCACAGCACCTAAGTAGTTTGCCTAAGTAGGGAAGGAGCTGATCTTGAGGCACTGAAGAGAAGGCCCCCTGATCTGCTGTGTATATTTGTATGTGGGACCTCAGAGGAATGAGTCAAAAAATGACCCGTTACCCACATTTTGTAAAGAATTTTTTTGTTTTGTTTTTTGTATTACGAAAAAAATCCTACAGTTTTTACACCTGGCCACTAAGACTAATAGTCCGACACTTTCTGTTCTGTAGAGAAAACTTATCAGCAGTCTCCTCATTGTCAGCACAGGCAAGATTACACTGAAAGGTGACACCAATGTACCTCTACATCTCTACATATAGACCCCTGCATAGGTCACAGAGCATGCCCACAACAGTCCCCCATAGAAGTCAATGAGTTAGCTCCTGTTCACAGGCTCCTACTGTATGTCCATACACAGTTGAAACGAGAAGTTTCCATACACTATATAAAAAGCCCCATCTGCAGGTTTTCCTCACTATCTGACATGAAATCAGAATAAACCTTCCCCCGTTTTAGATCAATTAAGAACCAAAATTATTTATATTTGCCAAATGCCAGAATAATGAGAGGGAGAATTTTTAAGGTATTTTTATTACTTTCTGCAAAGTCCAAAGTTTCCATCCATTTCATTAGTATTTGGTAGCTTTGCCCTTAAACTGTAGGACTTGGGTCAAACGTTTTGGATCCTTCCACAAGCTCCTCACAATAGTTGGTAGGAATTTTGGCCCTTTCCTCCTGACAGAACTGGTCTAACTGAGCCATGTTTGGAGGTCGTCTTGCTTGCACTGGCCCAACCGTAGATGTTGTAAAGCATCTCTCTAAATGGTGTGACAGCTCTCTCCAAACCAGAATATTACTTTATCAATACTTAAAGGGGTTGTATAATTTCATTAAATGGTCTTCAGAATAAGGGGACAGTGAAAAAAAAGCAACTTTGCAATTGGATGTCATCTGTAAAGCTGTCTTGTTTTCACGGTCTCCCTTATCTTCGTTTTCTGTGAACAAACTTCCCCAGGTCAGAGCCCACCGCCTTTCATTTCAGTAGCTGAGGGCTCTAATAATTTACATTCTGTTCATCCCCCGGCCGGCCGTATTCACGGAGCTTGCATTCCTGCCTCCCACTCAGAATTAGGGGCCGGCAACAATTTCACTCTAAACAGCTAGCTGCCTCCTCATTGACACTGCAGCTGTCTCTATTATCAGAAAACAGCAGAATTGTGCCACGGTGCCTTAATGCTCCTGCGTGTAAGGGGCCGACAAAAATTTCACTCTATACAGCTAACTGCTCCTCATTGACACTGCAGCTACTGCTACAATCAGAAAACAGCAGAATTGTGCATCGGTGCCTTATGTAAACATGAAGGGAGACGGATCTGTGCTCTGGATGGATTCAACTGTAGCAAACCTCCAGCTGTGAGAGATCAGTGCTGAGTTCATAGAAGACTCTTTAGACTGAATGCAGGTCTGTGGTATGTAAACAGCTCTTACAAAATAAGACTACATAGGGAGAGGACAGTAATATATGGAGGGGGGACGACGACACACTGGAGACAGCATGAACAGTGAAATGGGGATGATGACACCCCTTCAGTTAAGAAACACCCAGCTGGGAGGGGAAGAAACGCCCCTGGATTTCAGGAAGTGAGAGCATCAAGCTTCAAGAGAACAGCCCAAATGAAGAATCGATACATCCCCTTTAAAGGATATGGACACTTTTGCACTGAAATTTTTCTTATTACATATTTGTTTCCTAAGTGCAATATTATGCAACTTTCTAAAGTGTCTTAATAGTCTTCTTTCCTACCATTGAGCTGCTGTGGAGTTTGTGTAAGTCATTCACCTGCAGCTGGTGCTGCTTAAAGGAAACCTGTCACATAGGTTGTGCCCCCCTTGTTGAGGGCAGCACAATCTAGTGTCAGACCTGCTGTTTCCAGCGCTGTGCCCCTTATTCTGTAAGATGCAGCAGTTTTAGAGCATTTACCCCTCAAATCTTATTCATGAGTAGGTGTTAGCTCTGCCCACCAAAGGCTAGCTCCGCCCACTGACAGTTATTCACATGTTTCTACCTATTCAAATTAATAGGTTTGTCAGTTGAGGTGGGCGGGTCTAGCATCAAGTGGGCAGGGTTTGAAGAAAACTGACCCTCTGAAGGACTCTTCGAATGACTCTTCTGGCTGAAAACTGCAGATTTGAGCATTAAATACACGAAAACTACAGCATCTTACAGAATAAGGGACACAGCGCTGGAAACAGCAGGTCTGACACTACCTTGTTCTGTCCTCAGCCAGGGGGGGCATAAACCATGTGACAGGTTCTCTTTAATCTCAAATATAAAGTACAGTCGCTGCATCTGATGACTCTGCTCCTCCCCTACCTTTCCTCCATCTTAGACATAGCAGCAGGGGAAAGAGGTTGTATACAGCAGATGAGAGCATGGAGAGAGACAGAGAGAGAGAGCACATCTTAAGAGGGCAGCTCCCACAGGCTGCAGATTGTGAGCCCTCATGGGCAGGGTGCTCTCTCCCTCTGTACCAGTTGTTAGTCACCTATTGTCACCATTGTAATTGTTTGACCTATGTTATGTATGTAACCCCCACTTTAATGTACAGCTTCCTGGAATCAATGGCACTCTAAAATAAATAATAATAATAGTGAGGAGAGCACATATAAGGAAGTTTGCAGACGGAGAATCCTCCAGGCTGTGTACGAGTGTAGAGAGAAAGCAGAGCATTCACTGCAAACTCTAGAGCTTCTAAACATCCAACATATATTACTGGGAGGACCCCCCAATGACAAAATTTTAAAACTAGGAGCAGATACAAATATCAGCTGCTGCCCCGCCGTTGATCTTAATTGTATGCGCATCACAAGGATGTACATACAATTAAGACAGCCTAGGTGAAGCAATGGGGCGGAACCTGCCGACGGCGGCGGTCTCCCCTTGCTTCACAGACTGGCCAAGCACCGTACGGCGGTACTGCTTGTACTGCCCTAACGGCGGCACTGATCAGGTGGTCTTAAATGAATGAAGGAATGAAGACTGCAGTCTAAAAAAAAAAATTTCCACTCAAGGTCAACTTTAGCATATGGAAAATACATTTCTTCAATATCAATAGCAATTCCCTTTAAGAGGAAAATCTCAGTAAAAACGCACCTCACTATACAGCTACACTGAACCTATACAGCAGGATTGCTTATTCTGTTGTGTGGTCGCTGTAATGTAATTGTGCATAACAATGCTGCCATCTAGAGTCCAAATGGGAGATGCACCCAATACTTCAATATAATGCTGTAATATTATAGAGTATATATCACCTGCATACAAGGTGGCAGCACCACTTACATTTTAGGAGTGATGGTCGATTCCCATAGTAGGCTGTTTTAATTAGTTTTCCTGGGTTTTGGGTTGATCTTGAGCTTGGACCATCAACAGCATCTAGGTCAAGATGAAAAAAAATCCAGTATATCAATATATTTCTTATTTACTTTAAAGGGCTGTTTTTGCTGAAAGCTTTTTTGTATTTCAGTGCATGCTCAGGCAGCAAGCCCACCCATGTTCCTCCGCCGACCGGTCATCCAGACACACAACTGCAGAGGCTCATTACTGCCCAGTATAGTCCATACATCACTATTGTTGCTAAAGCAAAGAACCACCTGTGTCCTAATCATTAAGGAGGTAGAGACACAAAAACTCCCAGATATCATTCCTGGGTATATACCATACTTGTATCAAAAAGAAAACCAAAAAGGGGTATGACCCTTAGACACAATAGTAAGACCTAAAAAATAACTTTTATTTACTGTATATCCAATAAGAAATCTCTAAAAAATTACCCTATCAATTCCCTAAACAGATACAAACTACCGATCCATCAAATTCAGGGTAACCGCCCCAAAAGGGCGCCCCCCGACAGGAATCTAGACAAAAGGGGCCCCCAATTAAATTTCCCTAACTAACATATTGCTAATATTAATAATCCTCAGTATACGTTTGTATTTATGGTAACCATTGTATGTCTATGTTTGCTCACGTTTGGTCCAATTATTATTTTTTGGGTATTGTAGTGTAATGTGGGTATTTGGTTTTGTTTGTCTCTATGTTAGGTAGGGAAGAGATGTATCAGGGTCCTTTTAGTCTAGTTTCCTGTCAGGGTCGCCCTTATTGGGGCGGTTACCTTGAATTTGATGGATAGGTAGTCAGAATCTGTTTACAGAGTCATTTTTTAGAGATTTCTTATTGGATATAAATAAAAGTTATTTTTTAGGTCTTACTATTGTGTCTGAGGTCTAAACCCCTGTTGTTGTTTTTTAAATGCTTGTCGCTGTCATGGAAGAGAAGATCAATGAAAAAATGTATTTTTCCTGTTTTAATCTGTAACAGACCAGTGGTTTTATTTTTGTTTTGCGTGTCCCCCCCCTCAGCCTTCCAAAAGCCATAACTTTTTTTTAATTTTTCCATCTACAATGTGGGGCAAAATGTACTTTTTAAAGGCTTTGTCTCACTACAGGGATTGCTGCTTTTTATGTTCTTGCAAAAACAAGTCACTTTACAATATGTGTCCATTAGCAGTATCCTACTTATTCCTAGATATCCCCTCTTGTGTGGGCTGCATCAGCTCCTCAGGTCCCTATAGCTACAGACCTGTTCAATCTCTCCTGATAGGCTGCCAGCACTGGTTGCTATAGCTACAGACCTGTTTGATCTCTCCTGATAGGCTGTCAGCACTGGTTGCTATAGCTACAGACCTGTTCGATCTCTCTTGATAGGCTGCCAGCACTGGTTGCTATAGCTACAGACCTGTTCAATCTCTCCTGAAAGGCTGCCAGTGCTGGTGCTATAGCTACAGCCTGTTCAATCTTCCCGACAGGCTGCCACACTGGTTGCTATAGCTACAGGACCTGTTTGAAACTCTCCTGACTAGGCCCGCCAGCACTGGGTTTTCTAAAAGCTACAGACCTTTGATCTCTCTGTAGGCTCCACACTGGTTGCTAAAAGCTACAGACCCGTCGATCTCTCCTGATAGGCTGCCAGTGCTGTCGTATACTACAGCCCCGGTGTTTTTCAGCAGCTCCTACTGAATTAAAAAATGAAATAAAAAAAAAACGGGACTGAGGTAAAAAAATCGATGCAGCGAGAAACCCCCTTTTTAAATGGCTCCTTTGACCGTGCCGTAAAATTATTAGGAAACCCCCAAAAAAATTCAAACCGGGGTGAAATTTTTAAAAAAAAAAACGATTTTGTCAAGTTTGCAGTAGTGGTGATGGGGTTTTTGTGGCGTCCACTCTTCGGTAAAAGTGTGCTTATCTGTTTCGGAAAGGTCGGTATGACCCAGTGATCCCAAAATATGTTGTGTATTTGTTTTGTTTTAGTACTTAAAAAAAAAAAAAAAAAATTTCTGTTTTTAAAAGTTTGCCCCTAAAACCTTTATTCTTGTGAACCAATAACTTTTGCGACCAATAACTTTTTTGTTTTTTTTGTGGGCCGAAGTTAGATTTATTGATATCTTTTTGGATCCCTGCAACTTTTGATCATTTTTCTTTAAAATTTTTGGCAATGAAAAAAACCAGAAAAAAAACCACAATTTTTTTCATTTGGGGTAAATGATTATGATTTGAATTTTTAAAAAATTTTTTTTTTTTTTTTTTTATTTTTTTCATTTACTTGTGCCCCACAGGCCCTTTTTCCCCTAAGAGGGGGGGGGGGCCCCACTAGTGGGGCGATTCTTGGGGCCCCCCCAGTGGAGTGATTTTTTGGGGTCCACCATGGGTTTATTCTTGGGGCCCACCGTGGGTTGATTCTTGGGGCCACAGTGGGGGTTGATTCTTGGGGCCCCCCAGGGAGTTGATTTTTGGGACACACCGGGATTGATTCTTGGGGCCACCCCGTGGATTTTATTCTTGGGGAACCAGTTTTTTAAATTTTTTTATTCTTGGGCCCCCCGGGGGTTATTCTTGGGCCCACAGGTGGGGTTATTCTTGGGCCCACAGTGGAGTTGATTCTTGGGCCCACCAGGGAATGGTTCTTTGGGGCCCCCAGTGGAGATGATTCTTGGGGGCCCCAAAACCAGTGGAGATTGTTCTTGGGGCTCACCAGGGGGTTTGATTTTTGGGGTACCAAGGAGATTATTCTTGGTTCCCACCGGGGAGATTATTTTTAGGCTCATGAATGAAGTTTTTTTTGGGGTCCACAAGTAGTTGATTCTTGGAGCCCCCAGTGGACCTGATTCTTTTTGCGGCCCACCAATGGAGCTGTTCTTGGGCCACAAGGGGATTTTGATTATTTGGGGGCCCACTAGGGGATTTTATTCTTTGGGGGCCCCCCAATGGAGCAAAATTTTGGGGCTACAAGTGGATTTGATTCTTTGGGGGGCCCCCACGGAGGGCTGATTTCTTGGGGCCCACCAGTGGGGTTGATTTTTGGGGGCCCACCCAAGGAGTTATTCTTGGGGCCCACCAGTTGGGTTGGGATTTTTGGGGGCCACCGTGGGTTTTTCATTTTGAGGGGCCCCCGGGTTTGGAGTTGATTTTTAGGGGCCCACCCTCAGATACTATATTACTGCACTGTGTTTGCTATCACCTTTTTCACTGTTTTTCCTGAAAAAAAAGCCCCGTATTCTTGGACCCAGGGGGGTTTTCCGATGCCCCGTTGGCGTCGTCCGAGGCGCTTATCATAGCATCAGGTCCTTAATTGTTTTCCCTCTTAAAAACCAAAAACCTGACTGGCCCCGTTGCTGCCAATTGCCCCCAACCCCAAAGCCATTGTCCCCGAAAAACAATGTATTCACATGTTTTAATGTTTTTGGGTGACTGGTGTATGTCCCCACTACTTTTATCTGAAGGGAAAAAAATATTAAATGGGCCTTTTATTTCTTGCAGACAATGAAAAAGGAATGTTTTGGGTCTGAGATACATGTGTCGCTCTTCTATAGTGCCGCAGTTGGACTCACACGGGCTACAGATGGACAGATTCCCCACACTCACATTACAGGCTACTCTTCCAGGGCCACCATATGTATAGGACCCCCCAACTTCCAGGCTACTATCAGGGTTAATGAATTTGAGGAGCCACCTGCGTCCATTTTTGAATACTTAGTCAGGAATGAAGATGAACACTATATCTGTTATTGAAAGGAGGCGACTTGGAGAGAGGGATTGGAAGAAGATCTATGTATGTGTGCTACAAGAAAATGCCCATAGCCAACCACTGACTGTATGGACTGGTGGACAAGCACCTGGTCTACTCACACACACCAAACACAAAAGCCTCCACTGTCAGTATAAAGATAAGATATCTAGTGAAGCGTGATGATGGTCTATTGGGAGCAACGACTGACTTATAGCAAATCGTCGATACTTAAAAGGGGGTTAAAGGTGCACAAGACAAATTATCCATAAAATCAGCAAATGTCCATTCTGCAGAAACCACTTGTGCTGAGGACACGGGGTGACGTGCTGCTGGCGGAAAACCAGTTACTGAGACTCTCCCATTATAATAGATGGAATGAACATTGGATGATCACCCCTGTTAGTCACTGAATGAATCACAAGGTCGCATTGACTTGGGCAATAGTGGAACGAATGTTTCCACAGATGTTTGGCCCTTGGCTAATAATCAGCTGTGTTAATAGGCCCTAAAAGGTCATACCTTCTAGGCCAAACTCTAGGATATGTCACCAGGGCTTGTATAGGTTGGGATGTCCTACCTCATAGGATATGTCACCAATGATTGATTTGGTGGTGTGGGGGTCCTACCTCTAGGCTATGTCACCAGTGATTGATAGGTGGGAATCCTACCTCTAGGCTATGTCACCAGTGATTGATAGGTGGGAGTCCTACCTATAGGATATGATAACAGTGATTGATAGGTGCGGGTCCTACCTCTAGGATTATGTCACCAGTGTATTGATAGGTGGGAAGTCCTACCTCTAGGATTATGATATCAGTGATTGTAGGTGGGAGTCTACCTCTAGTATTATGTCACCAGGGCTTGATAGGTGGAGTCTACCTCTAGGGATATATCTGTTGATTGATAGGTGGAGTCCTACCTCTAGGATATGTCACCAATGTGATTGATAGGTGGGGTCCTACCTTAGGATCTGATTCATAGATTGATAGGTGGGGAGTACCTTACCTCTGGATATATCAGTGATTGTATAGGTGGGGAGTCCTACCTCTAGATATGTCACCAGTGATTGATTATGTGGGGGTCCTCCTTAGCGCTCGTCGCGCGCACTCCAGTGATTGATAGGTGGGGGTCCTACCTCTAGGATATGTCACCACTGATTGATAGGTGGGAGTCCTACCTCTAGGATATGAAAGCAGTGATTGTTAGGTGGGAGTCCTACCTCTAGGATATTGATATCAGTGATGATAGGTGGGGGTCCTACTCTAGGAGATGTTTCAGTAGATTGATAGGTGGGGGTCTCGGGGTCTCCTACCTTAGGGATTTGATATCAGTGATTGATAGGTGGGGGTCCTACCTCTAGGATATGATATCAGTGATTGATAGGTGGGGGTCCTACCTCTAGGATATGATATCAGTGATTGATAGGTGGGGGTCCTACCTCTAGGATGTGCCATCTGTGATTAATAGGTGGGGATTCCACTCTTGGGCATATTGATAGCAATTATGAAAAGTGCCCCCAAAAGTCTCCATTCAGAATGTAGAGTAGGTTATGCTTGTGCATGACTCTCCATTCTGTTCTACTAATACATGTAAGAGCAGTAGCAGTACAGTATGTAGTTATGATGTATGGTATGGATCGTTATAGACACAATATTCATAAAACACTAAATAAATAAATAAATTCCAAGACTACTCATACATATCTCTTCTACCAATCCCAAATCAATAATAACAAACAATACTTCACCCTTCCATACTACATCATACATAACTCTCTTCTACCCTTCCAATTTTTCATCATACACTCTTTTTAACAAAGATCTCAATAATCTCTAAACATATGTTTCCCAAATCCAACACTCAACCTCTACAAAAGGTCTTGTCATATCTCTCATAATGCCAACCAACGTTCAAACAAGTAATCAAATTGGTGTGTCATCAATTCTCTCTCCTGTATGTATTATACTATACTGTGTAAAAACGACTTATACCAGTCTCTAATTTCTTCTGTTCACCCAACTACTAACCTCATAAATACATACTTCGTCTATTTCTGTTTCATCTCTTTATGATGATATCTTAATCCTTCACACTTAATTATATCAATGTGTCCAATAAATACTCCCCATTCCTACATTAATATACACGCAAAACAATAAAATTGCAGCAATTAATAACCTAAATACTATTTCATACTAGGTGCAATAACCTACATAGCCAATGTTAGAGTAGATACACTGTACGATATTCTCGGTCTCGCTTTTATACAAATACATTGGGAGGATAATTTTCTTATACCGCGTGGTTATTTATCTCACCTGTACTTAGTCTCCCTTCGAAGTGAGAGTGAGACTTATTCTTTTTGCTTAAAAATGCTCAAAATTGGTTGGATCTTCCACCAACTTCAATCTGCCGCAGATCAGTAGTTGTCAGTGACATCTGTAGGAGTGTGTGCCAGTCTTTAATATACTGTGGTCCAGGAAAGACCATTTCGCTGGAAACATTGTTATACTGCGAGGTAGTGTAACTTGAGGGATCATGTTTGAGGATTTGACGCGAACCTGCCACAAACTCTGCATACATATGACTCTAGGGTCCAGGGGGCAACCTGGCAACTAACTCTATCATCACTCTTTGAGGATGAGGCTCTCTTACTGTGTATGCCTTCCCCCGGATACTCTGTAGTATAACGATGACTCCTCATAACGATTACTGATATTTTGCAGACGGCGATCAAAAATGAGTGGCATCGTAGATCACAATTAATGTCTCTCACATGGTGTCAGAGTGAATGTGATCTTCTACTGTACTGAACCATGAGGTGTCTTCGGCTAGTCAATTCTTTGGCTGACTGGTGTTCACATATCCGGTCAATGCTACCATCACCCTTATACTGCTCAACCACTCATACAGGCGTAGAATAATGCTCAATGTCTCCACGCGCTCGCTCGCTCTCAGTATACTCTCCACACTTGTTATAGAAAGTGAACACTATAACCTCTACATACACCATGCTACACCACTGCTGTTACAATCTGACCTGAACTTGTGATAGAAAAATATTGTGTTAGAGAAACGAAATATCTGAACTCTCATGTTTTATAATTATTTACTACATAACTGTAGATTCCTAACCCCAGACACCTTTGGGATTAGGCGCGCGCTTAACTGGTTTTGTACATAGATAAACACATATAAGTACTCTTGCACTTCTGAAGTCTATGGCATGCGTGACTGTCCTCGGTCATTTGGATACCCTACTTTTCATCCACTCCCAACCTTACTCATGAGACTGTAAACTTATAATTTACTATTGTGTTACATTAGAAAGATATAGCACCTATCATAATAATGGGGTTTGTCTCCACTACTTTGATTCATCTTACTCATACCTATATTCTGTCGTTCATTACGGTTTTCATTGTTTAAAACTTTAGGGCGTGTTTAATGGTTTCTACTAGGCTGCATGATAGAAGCCAGGTTGTAGCTATAGCAACCAGTGCTGGCAGGCTACAGGAGAGAATGTTGTAAAAAGGTCTGTAGCTATAGCAACCAGTGCTGGCAGCCTATCAGGGAGCAATTGAAAAGGCGCTCTGTAGCTATAGCAACCAGGTGCTGGCAGCCTATCAGTGAGAGACCCTTTGAAAAGTCTCGTAGCTCAATAAACCAACCTCGTGCTGTGCAGCCCTATCAGGGAAGATTTGATACAGCGTCTGTAGCTTACTAGCTCAATCATGACTGGAAGCTGATAGTAGCCACCATACAAGAGGTGATATCTTAGGAATTAGGTAGGACACTGTTAATGGACCCACATATTGGTAAAAGTCACTCTGTGTGTTTTGCCAATGATCTTTAACATAAAACCATAATATAGCGCAGCGTTCCTTGTAAGTTGAGACACACCCCTTTAAGAAGGGGTTGCGGGTTGTTCATTAAATTGAGCATGGTCCTTCAGAATAAGGGGACAGTGAAAACAAGCAACTTTGTAATTGGAATGTTGATTTGCAAAAGCTGTCTTGGTTACACTAGTCTCCCTTAACCTTCGTTTTCTGTAAACACTGTTCCCCAGTGCCAGTCGGATCCCACCATCTTGCATTTTCATGGCTGACGGCTCTACTATTTAATTGTCTGTCTGGGCCCCCCGGTCGTATTTTCACTAGGGAAACGGCGCGCCATCCTGCTCTCTCACTCATAATAAGGGACCGGCAAACAATTTCACTTGTACAGGCCACCAGCTCCACAGTAACACTGCAGGCTAGGCTTCTACAATAGAAAACGCAAGAACGAGCATCAGCTTAAAATGTCGTAGTCGCTTTTTTTTCACGCGCCCGGCGCGCACCTATCTATTGCAGCGTTTGTAACTCAAACATAGAAGGGAGACAGATCTGTGCTGCTCTGGAATGTGTTACATGCAAGGACTGGATTCACACTGTAATACAAACTATCCTAGCTGTTGAGAAGGACTCAAGTGCTCCCGCAGTTCATGACATGTCTAGCAATTGAATGAGGCCTGTGGTATGTAAAACAAAACAGCTCTTACAAAATAAGACTGATAGGGAGAGGAACGACACAGTGCCATGTCGGACTCAGACAGATGAGAGGGGGGGAAGAGCAGGGATGAGCTATCCCCTCCCACTGATCTCAAACTAAACACACTGACTCGGGACTGAGCGAGCATCAACACGTGAACAATGAAGGGGGTTGATGTCATCCCCCTTCAGTTAAGAAACACCCGTGGAGACGGGGAAGGAAAACGCCCCTGGTTGAGGGGAACAGAGAAAATGAAGCTACAAGAAAACAGCCGAACTGATGAAGCAATACATCCCCTTTAAGGTGACATTGGACAGGAAGAAATATCAAACCGAAAGCGCCGCCAAACTAGAGGCGCCACAGAGCTGTAAGCTAACCCTTGAAAACCAGTTTAAACCAACCAACCTCAACTCTGAGTTAGTGTTGCAGTCGATTTTTTGGGTGATTTACTCCAAGAATGGATTTGGCCCACCCAGGATGGGATCACTTGGATTTTGGTTGAATTTCACTTTATCCCAAATCCTAAGCGCAGCATCCTCTGAGGACTGAAGATCGGTCACTGCTCAATCTGTTCTAGAGCACGGTGGTCTTCTCATAGAGGTGGCCTATCGGAGACGTCGCGTTGTACTGCTCTTACCTCTTTGAAGGCGGATCGGAAGCGGCTCCTTGATTGAAGATCTAAGGTTTTCTGTGAAGACGCTGTAGTATTTCTCTACATGTTCAATTCTGCAGGGACCGGGTGCAGCTGACTACGCGGAGAGGACTGACTCTTCATTTCCTTTTCAATCGAGGTAAAATCCTAGATGAAAGCACAAGTCATTGATGTAATGGATAACAGTGGTGGGATGCGACCCAACACACTATAGAGCCCCAGGGTAAACATATTAATTAGAGGGGACTGTTGTTCTTAACATTAATATTATTACAGATTAAATATCATTTATACAATAGTTTCACATCACATTTATTTGCTATGTTGCAGGTATCCATCAGAGTATCGTGAAAAAAAGGTATCCTGACTGTAGCTTGTGGGTGGGACTCATAGAACCATTGATAGAACCAATTGGAGCCCTCGCTTTGGACTATTTTTTGCTCTATCAGCAGTTGCACGCTTCTGTACAGTGCATGGGACTACTCTGCTTCTCTGTCCCCTCATGAAAACCATATAGTCCAAATAGCTCACATTTGATCTATTAATTGTATGATGACTGGCCCGCGCCTACATTGTGGTAATCTGTCGGGGTACTTTTTTTCCCAAAACCTTAGATGTTTACCTGTAACATAGCAAATAACGCATATGAGCTTAGTCTTAAGGTTTATCACTGTCACCCGATCAATTTTTTTTCCCCAACATTTATTATGGGTTTTGCCCACAAAAGTAAAATTGGTGTGAGTAGTTTGGAAATATAAATAATACACATCACTGCTGATGCAAGTGTTCAACCCCAGGTGCTGTCATTCTACTCAGGTCCTAGGTGCTCCTTGTAATTAGTACAAACAGTGCAAATAAATAAAAAAGAAAAAAGAAAACCTCAATTAGGCTATGTGCATGAGGGTAAAAAAAACATGCTTGTTCCTACAGGATTTGAACCTAAGGACCCCTATGCTGAAAAGGCAGAAGTGCTAACCACTCAGCTACCTGTAGCTAATCACAGTCTTTACATACACAGACCTTTTGTTTGACTAGAGTGAGCACAATGTGTGAAGGGCATGGTGATGTCAGCCTGCTGGGGTCACATGATATGCAGTTCAAACCAATTAATACACACAGATTCTGTGAACACTGAAAGCTGAAGCAGGACAACCAAGGCATGAAATGCCTTCCTGCAAAATGTTCCATGTGTTCCGAAAGGGTATCCATAAAAACCTCACCTTAAACTGCAAAAACAAGCTCCCAATCAAATCATGACTGGTAGGGTAAAACATAACTAAAACTCTATAACTTTATCCCCAGAATTGTTCCAACCTGCAGGACTACAGATCCACACGCCATTTATACCCAACCTGTCAATACTCCAATACAAACGGGATACCGCACAAAAATGGCGCAAATTGAGTTTTTTTCCAACCGTTCCACCCCATATGGACAATCTGTGTTTGGGTTTCCCTCAGTTATATTCTATAGGTAACACTCTATTAATGAAACTAATAAAAATAAAAAGTATATCTAGTCCCGCAAAAAAAACAGCACATCCTATCGTCTATGTAGCGTTGAAAAAATAAACAACAACTTATGGACATGTAAATCGGAAGGAAAACACACAAAATCTGGAATAATATCTTCGTCCCTGAGGGCATATGGGGGATGTTCTTGATCCGTTTTTTGAATTGGGTTTTGAATTCGAAAATTGGAGTCCAAGGGGATTATGACAAAGGCAACCAAACAAGTTGGATTTTCCCTATTCTATTGGTGTTTGTTGGGGCATCGCGCTCTTTTACATGGCGAGCAGAAGTCGACTGTAGTCACTGAGTGATCGTGTCCGCTACACTTGATAGCTGTCCTTAGAGGTCCCACTCTCATATGCGCAAAGAGAATGTGAAAATTGGGCCCCCCAAGTCGTCACCATGTAGTTATTTATAAATACTAGTGTCTTTCCCATATGTGGCAGGAGGGATATTCTTGGACCCCTCAGGCCGCGGCTCAGGGTCACTGGTACTAGTGATGCTAACTTCTGTCACCCCTCCTACATTAGCTTCACACCCATCTGGTTTCCTATGTATCTAAGATCTATATCTCCTTTGTAAACTCTGATAGCACCGGCAGTGACGAGAATTGCTAAATGTTTCTCTTCCAGATAGCACGGCAGGAAAAGGGCTATGTTCACACGTGTGGAATTTCGCACGGCCGAAATTACGGTAATCCATAGTTCTCATAGAGATCTATGGATTAAGCTCCTCCTCTCCACGCTTAAGTGGTACAATATGATCGTATTTGTAGGCGCAGGGGAGACTGAAGCGTGACAATTATATCCCCAATGACTGTGCAGGTGATGACGACGGGTGCGAATAATGACCGCTCTCAATGGGGCTCTCATCTCGGTGCATGAATTTGCGGGGCAGTGACTTGTTACTCTCACGCTCCCCGCCAATTACGTCGTAGTGATTACATAGTCTAAGGGATCACTTAAAAGTTCCTCTACCATGGCCCACTATGGTCCTGAGCTAAGGTGTAAATGTTGTCAAGCCAGGGCCATGACGAATGTTGGAAAAGATTAATCTCATCCCAATATACTACTCTAATATGTCTATAAAGTCTCTTGCTCTTATTATAAAAATCCATTTTCAATCTCTCCCTCTTCCAATTCTAATCGCTATGCCTTAGAACAAACTAGATGCTAATCATTATGACATTACCTATATTTCAGTAGAAGAGTGTAACGATAATCGAGGCTCCGATACCTTTTTCAGGCAAACTGAAGTACTATTGTTGGTGAGCTTTGTTCTCCTAATTGAGGAACGTGACCATAGCACACTTCTGTCTTACTTGCTATGACCTGTTCTGTTGACTTATCTTAGACGACATAAAAATTTGATGAAAGTGAAGAGAAATCTCACACCTGCTCACAGACAAGTGTTCCTATTTAATACATTCAAACAAAGACCTAGACCTTCAAAGAACTTATGAATTCTTAAAATAACAATTGCAATATCAGACTAATTTTAAGCAGACAAGTCATTTACAACAGTGTCAAGAAATTCAACAATCTGGAAACTTGTGAGGGTGACGGAGGGATCAGTAATTCTTCGTGTTATCTCATAGCCATAAGGTGGGTATTTGTGGCTTCTCACAGTTCACACATCCCCATTACCTACTATTTGTAATAAGGCTACATAGAGATAAGCCAACGTCATAGTTAAAGCGGGATTTATCTATCCTGCGTTCGGAAGTTTTATCTCTTTACTATCACAGTTAGAGAAGGTAAGATTGTATAAAGTCATTTGTAATTGCATAGGACTGTCCAATCTAAAAAAAAAAAAATGTGACAATTTTTTTATAAAAAGTAGTTTTCTGGAATACCCCTTTATGCTTCCAGTCGCTTTACCTGTTATGAGCTGGACCGCCGTCGGGTTTGTTGATGTATCCTTCTGACGTGGCTTTGACTTTGGCGTACCCCCACCCCCCCCGAGCCTCAGATTTCTGCCGTCCCATGGCACGATTCTTTATCTGACCCCCAGTCGTCTAGCCACTAATGCAACTTTGCTTTATCGTCAATAATTTTTTTTCCATTCGCCGCTTTCTCCTCCTCATCCCTAGGGAGCATGCCTCAGTTCTGCCAAATTTTGACTGTCAGCGTTCTTTTGCTTGCCTGTGTGTGGGCTAGAAACACAGATGGGAGCCTTAGGGAAGTGTCAGGAAATCAAACCCAAGCCTATCATGTTCCATTCACAGCAGGGTTTAGAGCTTTGTTAAGCATTTCGGCTGACTATGGTCTGATAAGAGTAGTGCAGAAAAAAAGTATATATATCTTTCACTTCTGTTGAATGGCAATAGACAAGTCACCAATGTCATGTCTGGACTAGATGGACAGCGCAGTGTGGGGGAGCAGCAAGCCGCACTTACTGCTGTAGTTTCCTTTCATTTGAATTATATTGTTCTCATTCTCACGGCTCATATCAATGGTTCCTTTTACAAAGTTCCCATCTACAGGTCTTTGTCTCTACATGGCATAAAGGGGTTGTCCTCACTACAGGGATTGCTGCTTTTTTATGTTATAGATCTTACAAAAACAAAGTCCTTTGCAGTATATGTCTAATTAACAGTTTCCTACCTATTCCTAGATATCCCTCTTGTATGGGCTTGCATCAGCTCCTCAGAGTTGTATAGCTACAGCTGTTCGATCTCTCCTGATAGGCTGTCAGCGCTCGGTTGCCGCTCGCTCGCTCGCTACAGACCTTGTCTTGATCTATCCTGAGAGTAGGCTGCAGCACTGGTTTGCTATAGTTTACAGGCTTGTTTGATCTATCCTGATTTGGTGCTGAGCTCAGTGGTTTGCTATAGCTTCGCGTCCTGTTCCATCTCTCCTGGATAGGTGGCAACAATGGTTTGCTATAGCTGACAGACCTGTTCAAATACTCTCATGATAGGC
Source organism: Phyllomedusa bahiana (assembly GCA_025379985.1). Taxonomy (NCBI): domain Eukaryota; kingdom Metazoa; phylum Chordata; class Amphibia; order Anura; family Hylidae; genus Phyllomedusa; species Phyllomedusa bahiana. The sequence goes on from JAODAL010050343.1 coordinate 27,111, forward strand.
ATGCCAGCACTGGTTGCTATAGCTACAGCCCTGTTCAATCTCTCTGTAGGCTGCCAGCACTGATTTGCTATAGCCAACAGACCTGTTTGGATCTATCCTGATAGGCTGCCAGACTGGTTACTATAGCTGCAGACCTGTTCAAATCATCTCTGGATAGGGCTGCCCAGCGCTGGTTGCTATAGCTACAGACTGGCTCTACTGAGCCTAGTGGTAGACAGTAAACAGCCGCTCTGAATTAAAAAGAAACCAAGGAACTAACAGGACTGAGGTGAGAAGGAATCAATGTAGTGGAGACAACACTTGAAGTTAAAGGGGAATTTCACACCGGTCTGTTGGATCCCGATTTAGACGCGTGTTGGAGCGGCCA
>JAODAL010050344.1:0-27477 GCA_025379985.1 Phyllomedusa bahiana
ATGAATATTACAAATTGAAGAATTACGCCCCGTTAAATCACACCTCTGCATTCAAAGTGATGCAGGAAGGAGATAGACCACATAACCTGAATCCTTGGAGCCGCTATGGGTGAATGTTGGGGCCATTACTTTTGGGGTGCTATGATCTTGTGCAAGGTCCCACAACTTTCAGGATCTATGGAAAGCCTATAGCATTGGGCTCCTACCTCTGGATGGTCGAAATGCGCGGTGCCCCTGAAAAGCAGGTAAGTGGGCCCCATTTTGGTTTCCCTTATGGAGCCCAATTGCCAATATGATTACTCCCGTAGATAAGTGGTGCTTAATTTATCCCATAGAAATAAGATAAAGTTCATGCGAATGGTAACGGCTCTACAAAGGTAGAGAGCAATGACCCCGGCCGCAAACCGAGCGCCAGCGTCATTTCTGCCATTTCTTAATTGAAACCAGAAAATCTGTTTATATGTTTAAGAGTAATTAAAACAAATTCCTTCAAATCAGGGGCCGGTGTTTTGAGGCGGCTGTTCCCTCCGCGCTGCAGACTTGTGGTTTACATAACGCTCCACACTTCCAGGCATTCCTGTACTGCAGGCTTTTTAGAGCGTGGCCCCAACCTACCAATTTCCTGTTTTTCTCCACGTTATGTGAAGTCCTCCAAAAACACAGAGTGGCACCCGTGTTAGAGGATTTGGATGTTCTGTGATCTACAGTCAAGGAAAAAAAAAATATTTTAATTCAGAATGTTACAACAGGAGACAAATGGGAACTTTCCAGTTAGGTGACGAGTGACGAATCTTCTTACAATTTTTGGGATATGGCGCTGGGAGTGTCCTTTTTTATTTCAATATTACCAAATACACATTAATATTAATTCTGTTTAATTTTTTTTACACTGTTCATCCAGTTATACCTGATATAATACTGCCCTCTAGTACAAGAAAAAAACTACTATAATACCCGCTTGCTTTTTACAAAATAAACTATATAAGCTGCCCCCTATGACAAGAAAATAACTACTAAAAAATACTGCCCCCCTATGTAAAAAAATAAACTATATAATACTCCCCCTAGTACAAGAATATAACTACTATAATACTGCCCCCCATTACAAGAAAAATACTATAAATACTGCTCCCTAGTACAAGAAATAATAATAATACTCTCCCTATGTACAAAATATAACAAATATAAAACTCCCCTATTACAAGAATATAACTACATAATAGCCCCCGTGTCAAAAAAATAACTACTATTACTGCCCCCCATGTACAAAAATATAAAACTAAAAACTGTCCCGTTACAAAATATAACTAATAATTGCCCCCCATTTAAAGAATAAAACTAATAAAAACGCCCTGTGTACAAGAATATAAATACTATAATACTCCCCCCTAGTACAAGAATAAACTACTATAATACTGTCCCTGTTTTACAAAATATAACTTTTATAAAATGCCCTCTTGTACAAGAATTAAAATACTAAATATGCTCCCTATGTACAAAAAAAACTACAAAAATACTGCTCCTATGTACAGGAATATAACTGCAAAATACTGCTCCCTATTAAAGGGAAAATAATACTATAAACTGCCCTATGTACAAAATATAATTACTAAAATACTACCCCCTAGTACAAGAATATAACTACTATAAATTCGCCTCCTATGAACAAGAAAAACTTCTATAATACTGCCCTTATGTACAAAAAATATAATACTTAATACGTCCCCATGTTTCAGGAAAACACTAAAAAATGCCCTAGTACAGGAAATAACTACATAAACTGCTTTCCCATGTAAAGAATATAACACTATAATATGCCCCCCATGTACAAGAATATAACTACTATAAAACTGCCCCCATGTACAAGAATTACACTATAAAAAGCCCCCATTACAAAAATATAATAATAATACTGTCCATGTGCAAGAATATAACTATATAATACTGTCCCTTTGCAAGAATAAACACTATTACTCCCCCTTGTCAAGAATATAACTACATAATCTGGGGCCTAGTCAAGAATAAAAAACTACTAAATACTGCCCCTATGTACAAGAAAAAAACTATATAAAAGCTCCTTTACAAAATATAACACTATAATATTTTTCCCCATGTAAAAGAAAAACACTATAATACTGCCTCCTAGAAAGAAAATAACACTATAATATGCCCCTATGTGCAAGAATATAACTACTAAAACTGCCCCTAAGAACAGGGAAAATAATACTTTAAAACTGTTCCCTATGTACAAAATAGAACTACTATAAATTTTCTGTCCCTTTTAAAGAATATAATACTAAATACGCCCCTTTTGACAAAATATAACTACTATAATCGTCCTATTGCAAAAATATAACTACTATAATACTGCCCCTATGTACAAGAAAATAATTATCTAATCCTTCTTTATCTGACTGTGGCACTAATGTTTCCAGGTTTTACACCCGGTTATGTTTTGTGCATGTTTTAGCTAGGACTATGTGGCAGTATGTGGAACACTATTCCCAGCGATGTCTCTTATGTCACACAGGACAATTAATTCTCCTCCTTTAACATAATCCAATTTGATCAGAGGCGAGATACAGGGAAATGTGTAATGCACCCAAATAAATATTAATGGTGTCACAATTGCCCAAGCAGCCTCTGATCAGCCAGGAACACTTGGATAACACCAAAGGTAATAAATGATTCAGTTACTTTCGGGCCAGAGGAGGAGAGGCGTGCTGGTCTGGGAGTGGAGAGTAAGGCTTAAAATTCTCTTCTCTCTTATTCAAAAGGGCATTTGCAGTTCCTATTTCATAAAGTACTAGTATCTGTAGAAAGGTGATCCTCCTGGTTCTAATGGCATTTTGCTGTAAATTGACAATTTAAAGGGCAACTCCACGAACGCCTATAACCCCCCTCATATTCCTTAGTTCAATTATTGTTGCTTTAACATAGAAACCATTTTTAAAGTTTGATTTTCAGAGACAAGATGAACTATGCTAACATAGCTCTGAATGTAGACAGAGAAGGTAGTCACAGCCACGCCCCTTCTTCTAATATCACTGAATAAGAATAGTTACATGTCCTGTAACAGTATCCTGCTGCATTGGTAATATACTACAGAGTGCAGGGCATTGTGGAACCACAAGAACTCAATGAACAGCAGGAAACATGTTGTGTACAAGCAACAGGCAGATGCCAGACTGAGAGCTAACTGGAATCCAGCAGAATTTTATAGCTCTTGGGTAAAGAGCATGATGCAACTCAAAATCAGAATTAAGTAAGAACAGTGGTCCTCATTAGTGTTTACCCAAACTGGATGAATAGTATGCAAGCTAAGCTACAATAAAAAAAAATACAGGTATAGTAGGGGCAAAGGACGGGAACTAAAAATGGATTCTGCACTATAAATTCTACTATAATGCAGCAATCAAGCAACCTGAGAGCTAACTGGAATCCAGCAGAATGTTATAGCTCCTGGGAAAAGAGCATGATGCAACTCAAAATCAGAATTAAGTAAGAACAGTTGTCCTCGTTAGTGGTTACCCAAACTGGATGAATAGGAGGCAAGCTAAGCTAAAAAAAAAATAAAAAAAATAATAATACAGGAAATAGTATATGCCAAAAAAACTCCACAAAACAAAGCCTGGGGCCTTATGTGTGCAAACGCTTTGTTGCCCATAGCAACCAATCAGAGCTCCCCTTTAATTTTTTTCAGCACACGTTATGACATGAAAGCTGAGCTCTGATTGGTTGCTGTGGTCAACAAGTAAAATCTTACACCCAGAAAGTTTTCATACAATAGGTCCCTGGTCTGAAAAGTTAGACAAGTCTAAAGCTACACCCGTTTATCAATCAGTATGAGCCCCAGCGATAAATCTGGTGCACTTTTAGACATTGATAGTAAATGAGGGCCAGTGTGTTGAGATCAATGGGAACGGACAATTGGTTTCCCAAAAACCAATTAATATTGCTGCCAGTCAGACAGGAAGAAGGAAGTGGAATAAACAGGAAAAGGAAGCGTACAACTGACAGGCGGATTCCAATTGGTTTCCTGATTTTCCTGCAGGCTGCCTATTGATTGCCAAAAATTCAGATCAGAAGGGCAACAGAGAAGCCACTTTGAGTTTTTGATCAATGACACGATCCATTATGTTAATATAGCGCATGTTCTGAATGTAGACGGAGAGGTAGTCACAGCCACGCCCCTTTTGCTAAGATCACTGAATAAGAATAGTTACATATCCTGTAACAGTATCTGGCTGCACAGAGTGCAGTTCATTGTGCAACCACAGAAACTCAAACAACAGAAAAGCTGCTTTGTACAAGCAACAGGCAGATGCCAGACTGAACAACCTGAGGGCTAACTGAAATCCAGCAGAATTTTATAGCTCCTAGTAAAAAAAAAAAAAGAGCATGATGCAACTCAAAAAGAGTATTAAAGGGGTTGTCTCCCTACATTGATTCATCTCGCCTCATTCCTGTTTTCTTGGTTTTATTCTGAATTCAGAGGCGTGTTTACTGGCTTCCACTAGGTTGCAGTAGAAGCCAGGTCTGTAGCTATAGCAACCAGTGCTGGCAGCCTATCAGGAGAGATCAAACAGGTCAGTAGCTATAGCGAGCAGGTGCTGGCAACCTATCAGGAGAGAGAGAACAGGTCTGTAGCTATAGCAACCAGTGCTGGCAGCCTATCGGGAGAGATTGCACAGGTCTGTAGCTATAGCAACCAGTGCTGACAGCCTATCATGAGAGATTGAACAGGACTATAGCTATAGCAACCAGCGTATACACCGCTAGTAATTCACATGTGAATTATCTCCCCGCCCGGTGGATTCGCCGAGCAGGGAGAGGAGACGTAATCCATAGTTCTCTATGAGAACTGTGAATTACCGTAATGAATGGGCAGTTTTCGGCCCGTAATTGGCGCACTTCGGCGCGTAATTACGGACCGAAATACGGCCCATTTTAAGCCGTGTGAACATGCCTTAAGGAGAACAGAGGACGGGAGTAGAATGACAGCACCTGGGGTTTGAACACTCAGTAGCTGCCTGACAGGAGAGGTGATGTCTGAGCATGTGCGACCAGGATTGAGGAGCTCACAGCCCTGGTCGTATCCCCTGGAGACGAGCTGTAAACAATGGATCACTAAGGAGCAGCTAAAACAAAAACGGTGCAGAATTTTAATAATGATGAATGGTGAAAATGTTTATTATTTAATTTACAAACTTCCCACCTCAATTTTGCTTCGTGGCAAAACCCCTTTAAGCTGCGGTTTAGTTTATGGTCACTAGGTGGTGGGTTCCTATCATTTTGCTATGGGGCCCTATGAATTCTTGTGACGCCCCTGCCTCCAGGTATACAACTGTCTATGTAAAGCTCGCTAATACAGAGGAGCTGTGAGTCCTGTGTCGCCAGCAAACAGCATACATCCAAAGGGCGCTTCAGTTCTGTCAACAAGTTGGCAATTTCTTTAGGAAAATCAGCCAAATTGGCATGACCGGCTGTAGGCTTTGATTAGGCGTCTGCTGCTCCAGAAATAATTATCTCCGCTCATTCAATGAGAACCATGTCAGCCAGGAGAGCTCATCACGATGACCATTATGTTCCCGGCCTCTGGTTAATAACACACATGTGACTGAGGGAAGTCAGTGACCTCATACATTTCGTATGACAACGACTCGAGGATGTACGCCGCTCATCTAAACAGCGATGCAAACCTTGCATAATACTCTCTAAGGGGTTTTCTCACTACAATGATTCGCTTTCAACTTGTAGGGAAAGGTAAATGAACTTTTTCCAAATACATTGCTCTTTTGATATTGCCCCAATTAGGAGACAGAGAGATTTTATCTGCTCTGAGTGCACACCAGTGTGTCTCTGTTACCAACCATCTCTCTCTTCCTGATTAGGCAGAGAGCAGGGAGGGACGTCACCATGGTCAGATGGTGCAGAGCTTTTATCTCTAACAAGATTAGATTGTTTACTTTTAATCAACACTTTGTTTCACTCCTTGGAGCTCTGTAGCGTTGTTAACTTAGACACTAAGGGCGACATGTTTGAAAATTGGTGGCGCCGCGGCAGTTTTTAGGCACATTAAATCAGTGTAAAGTCATCTCAAAAATCTGGCGTCAGTTATATCTTGCATAGTAAAGTTCATTTGCCTTAAAAGGCGCATTGCGCAAATCGCGTCGCATAGCGTATCATTGGTAGTGTATGTAATGTACCTCGATAGGCGCATTGTATTACGGAGGCGCACAGCGTATCATTGCTACTATATGTAATGCAGCCTTTTTAGTTGCATTACAATGTGTCGTACCCTGTTTATAATACGCCTAGTTTTGGTGTACGACAGTTCATTTACATAAAGAATATGGCGTCAAAAGTGTTTTTCCTGCAAAATAGACCCCCCCAAAAAATGGCGCTTGCGTATTGGGACATGTCACCCTAAATCTCCTGCATGTCTCTGTAATGGTCAGCTAGTTATAGAGGAGCTAAATATGCCAATCATTGCTATAGAACCACCCACAGCATGACCACGAAGTGTGAGTCTGACTCTGCCTGCGACTCTGTGAAAAAGCATGGTGAGAAAACCCCTTTAAATCTGCTAATGTTATACAATGCTTTAAAATAACCCAAAAGTGTTAAAGGTCTTTAGCGGCTTCGGCTGATGTTTTGCAAAGGAACTTCCACACTCAAACTCAAGGCCCACGAGCTGAATCTGGCTCACATCATTCTGTGTGGCCTAGGAGAGCCTAGACAGAGCAAGCAGGGATGTACAAGGTCTGGAGTTTGTAGATGGCAGATCACAGCATAGAGAGGCGGGTGAGCATCCAAGAAGGGCAGCTCACCCAGATAGGGAGAAAAGCTCACACACGGAAGTTTGTAGGAGAGAATCCCTTATACTGTGTACAAGTGTAGAGAGAAAGCAGAGCACCGATAATAAACCCACAAAGCCCACATCCAGCATTGACCAAGTTAAAGAAGGGTTTTGGATGCCTTTCTTGAAACATAAAATATCACAGGTTATGGCCCTAGAGTCGGAGATCGGACACTGATCCAGGGACTATTCTGATGCCATATTTGGAGTCGGGAAGGAATTTTCCCTCTTGAATGGGACAATTGGTGTCCTCCTCAAAGGTGGGAGGTGCTTGCTCTGGATCAACACTGCAGGGTTATAGGTTGGACTCGATGGACCTGTGTCTTTTTCCAGACTTATCTAATATGTTACTATGTATGTATTACTGGGAGGACACCTCCACATGAGAAATCTGGAACTTGGTGAAAAGGGTCTGAAAATTTAACTGCTAACATATGCAAAAAAAAAAAAATTCCCCATGTCAAAGGTCTCCTCACCCTTTTTTAAGTGACAATCCGTGTTACACCTGGTGTTTGGCTTTAGGGGCGGAGCATGTCACAGTGATTCATAGACAATACCTTTGTCATGCTCCACCCCTAGACAATCCCTGTTTCATGCTCCACCCCTAAACAATCCCTGTCATGCTCCCGCCCCTAAAATATGTTGGCTCATGGACCTGTGTCTTTTCCAGACCTTATAATATGTACTTGTATGTATGACTGGGAGGACCACCCCTCATCCACATGTAAATCTCGACCGGCCTGACAAAGGCTTCTGAATATTACCCCTAACATATCTATGAAAAAAAATTCCCCTAGAACAAATCTGTGTCATGCATCCCTCTAGTGACAATCCGTGTTACAGCTCCCCCCTGCATTCCTAGGAGGATGTCAGCCCATGTCTAGACAATCCCTGTGTCATGCTCCACCCCTAAACAATCCCTGTGTCATGCTCCGCCCCAGACAATCCCTGTGTCATGCTCCACCCCTAAACAATCCCTGTCATGCTCCGCCCCTAGACAATCCCTGTGTCATGCTCCGCCCCTAGACAATCCCTGTGTCATGCTCCGCCCCTAGACCATCCCTGCATCATGCTCCGCCCCTAGACCATCCCCGCGTCATGCTCCACCCATAGAAAATCCCTGCGTCATGCTCCGCCCCCAGACAACCCCTGCGTCATGCTCCGCCCCCAGACAATCCCTGCATCATGCTCCGCCCCTAGACAACCCCTGTCATGCTCTGCCCCTAAACCATCCCTGCATCATGCTCCACCCCCAGACAATCCCTGCATCATGCTCCGCCCCTAGACAATCCCTGCATCATGCTCCGCCCCCAGACAACCCCTGTGCCATGCTCCGCACCTAGACAATCGGTGCATTATGCTCCGCCCCTAGACAACCCGTGTCATGCTCCGCCCCTAGACAATCCGTGCATCATGGTCCGCCCCTAGACAACCCGTGTCATGCTCCGCCCCTAGACAATCCCTGCATCATGCTCCGCCCCCAGACAATCCCTGCATCATGCTCCGCCCCAGACAATCCTTGCATTATGCTCCGCCCCAGACAATCCGTGTCATGCTCCGCCCCTAGACAATTCCTGTATCATGCTCCGCCCCCAGACAATCACTGCATTATGCTCCGCCCCCAGACAATCCCTGCATCATGCTCCGCACCTAGACAATCCCTGCGTCATGCTCCGCCCCTAAACAATCCCTGTCAAGCTCCGCCCCTAGACAATCCCTGTGTCATGCTCTGCTCCTAGACAATCCCTGCGTCATGCTCCGCCCCTAAACAATCCCTGTCAAGCTCCGCCCCTAGACAATCCCTGCATCATGCTCCGCCCCCAGACAACCCCTGTGCCATGCTCCGTCCCTAGAAAATCCGTACATCATGCTCCGCCCCTAGACAATCCCTGCGTCATGCTCCGCCCCTATACAATCCCTGCATCCTGCTCCGCCCTAGACAATTCCTGTATCATGCTCCGCCCCCAGACAATCACTGCATTATGCTCCGCCCCCAGACAATCCCTGCGTCATGCTCCGCCCCTAGACAATACCTGTGTCATGCTCCGCCCCAAGACAACCCGTGTGTCATGCTCTGCCCCAGACAATCCCTGCATCATGCTCCGCCCCTAGACAATCCGTGTGTAATGCTCCGCCCCAGACAATCCCTGCATCATGCTCCGCCCCCAGACAACCCCTGTGCCATGCTCCGCCTAACAACTGCTCATGCCGCCCCTAGAAAACCCGTGTCATGCTCCACCCCTAAACCATCCCTGCATCATGCTCCACCCCCAGACAATCCCTGCATCATGCTCCGCTCCTAGACAATCCCTGCGTCATGCTCCGCCCCTAAACAATTCCTGCGTCAAGCTCCGCCCCTAGACAATCCCTGCATCATGCTCCGCCCCCAGACAATCCCTGCGTCCTGCTCTGCGCCAAGACAATCCCTGCGTCATGCTCCTCCCCTAAACAATCCCTGCGTCAAGCTCCGCCCCTAGACAATCCCTGTGTCATGCTCTGCCCCGAGACAACCCTGCATGCCTCTGCCCCTAGACAATCCCGTGTCATGCTCTGCCCCTAGACAATCCCTGGTCATGCTCCCCCCTAACAACCCTGGTCATGCTCCGCCCCTAGACAACCCGTGTCATGCTCCGCCCCTAGACAACCCGTGTCATGCTCCACCCCTAGACAATCACTGTGTCATGCTCCGCCCCTAGACAATCCCTGTGTCATGCTCCGCCCCTAGACAACCCGTGTCATGCTCCGCCCCTAGACAACCCGTGTCATGCTCCGCCCCTAAACAACCTGTGTCATGCTCCGCCCCTAAACAATCTGTGTCATGCTCCGCCCCTAGACAATCCCTGTGTCATGCTCCGCCCCTCAGACAATCACTGTGTCAGGCTCCGCCCCGCAGACAATCCCTGTGTCATGCTCCACCCCTAAACAATCCCTGCATCATGCTCCGCCCTAGACAATCCCTGTCAAGCTCCGCCCCTAGACAATCCCTGTGTCATGCTCCGGCCCTCAGACAATTCCTGTGTCATGCTCGCCCCCTCAGACAACCCTGTGTCATGCTCCGCCCCTAGACACACTGTGTCATGCTCCGCCCCTCAGACAATCCCTGTGTCATGCTCCGCCCCTCAGACAATCCCTGTGTCATGCTCCGCCCCTCAGACAATCCCTGTGTCATGCTCCGCCCCTCAGACAATCCCTGTGTCATGCTCCACCCCTAAACAATCCCTGCTGTCATGCTCCGCCCCTAAACAATCCCGTGCTGCTCCCCCCTAACAATCCCTGTGTCAGCTCCGCCCCTCAGACAATCCCTGCTTCATGCTCCGCCCCCAGACAACCCCTGTGCCATGCTCCGCCCCTCAGACAAATCCTGTGTCATGCTCCGCCCCTCAGACAATCCCTGTGTCATTCTCCTCCCGTAGACAATCCCTGCATCCTGCTCCGCCCCCAGACAAGCCCTGTGTCCTGCTCAGCTCCTAGACAATCCCTGCGTCATGCTCCACCCCTAAACAATCCCTGCGTCAATGCTCCGCCCCTAGACAATCCCTGCATCATGCTCCGCCCCTAGACAATCCCTGTGTCATGCTCCGCCCCTAGACAATCCCTGTCATGTCCGTCCCATAGACAATCCCTGCGTCAAGCTCCGCCCCTAGACAATCCATGTGTCATGCTCTGCCCCGAGACAACCCGTGTCATGCTCCGCCCCTAACAATCCTGTGTCATGCTCCGCCCCTAACAATCTGTGTCATGCTCCGCCCCTAGACAATCCCTGTGTCATGCTCCGCCCCTAGACAATCCCTGTGTCATGCTCCGCCCCCAGACAATCCCTGTGTCATGCTCCACCCCTAGACAATCCCTGTGTCATGCTCCGCCCCTCAGACAATCCCTGTGTCATGCTCCACCCCTCAGACAATCCCTGTGTCATGCTCCGCCCCTCAGACAATCCCTGTGTCATGCTCCGCCCCTCAGACAATCCCTGTGTCATGCTCCGCCCCTCAGACAATCCCTGTGTCATGCTCCGCCCCTCAGACAATCCCTGTTTCATGCTCCACCCCCAAACAATCCCTGTGTCATGCTCCGCCCCTCAGACAATCCCTGTGTCATGCTCCGCCCCTAGACAATCCCTGTGTCATGCTCCACCCCTCAGACAATCCCTGTGTCATGCTCCGCCCCTCAGACAATCCCTGTGTCATGCTCCGCCCCTCAGACAATCCCTGTGTCATGCTCCGCCCCTCAGACAATCCCTGTGTCATGCTCCGCCCCTCAGACAATCCCTGTGTCATGCTCCGCCCCTCAGACACTTCATTGTCATAACACAAGGAGTCACATGTGCAGGGACCATTCCCTACGCTCTCTAGCCGAGGTGTTTGAGCCCCTTGCCAAGTCTCTGCCCATTTGATGGTTCTCCGATTATACTTGTCCTGCCAAGGCCGAGTGTGACAGATTTCCGCGCTCGCTTAGCGCTGCGCTCTATGAAGTCTGTATCAGCCTGAGCACTCTCAGAGACTTTGTTTTCCCTTCACACATATTTGGTTTTGGCTCCGAGAAAATGTGATTTTGATTATAAAAATCTGGACTCGTGTGATTTCGCTTCCTCCTAAGACATTTGTGTCGTTCACAATCATTTCAGTTGTTTGAAATTTTAAAGAAAATTATGTTTTCATTTAGAGGCAGAAAATCATTTCCCATTATTCATGAAAGAGTAATTTACATTGTACAGCAGCGAGGCAATCCCACCGCCCCGCCCGGACCTGGGATAGGATACGGCCTCACCAGAGAAAGGCATGAAAACAATACACTGTAGCTGGGAGGCAGCCTGATGAAGCAGCAACCTTCTCCCACAGCTCTGCCTGCCCTGGTAGAGCAGGAAGACTAAGCTCCGCCTTGTCAACTAAGCCCCACCCCTCATTTCTGGGCTACATTTATGGTTTCATATAGTTACCTCCTTCTTACATGGGATGTCTCATTAGATACAACTCCTCACCGATGGAGCCACTATATATCACAGAGCTCAGCTCCTCTCCTCTATCATATAACCCTATATATCACAGAGCTCAGCTCCTCTCCTCTATCATATAACCCTATATATCACAGAGCTCAGCTCCTCTCCTCTATCATATAACCCTATATATCACAGAGCTCAGCTTCTCTAACATATAACCCTATATATAACAGAGCTCAGCTCCTCCCCCTCTATCATATACCCCTATATATCACAGAGCTCAGCTCCCCTCTCTCTATCATATAACCCTATATATCACAGAGCTCAGCTTCTCTCTATCATATAACCCTATATATCACAGAGCTCAGCTTCCCTCCTCTACATATAACCTATATATCACAGAGCTCAGCTTCTCTCCTCTATCATATAACCCTATATACCACAGAGCTCAGCTTCTCTCCCTCTATCATATAACCCTATATATCACAGAGCTCAGCTTCTCTCCCTCTATCATATAACCCTATATATCACAGAGCTCAGCTCCTCTCCTCTATCATATAACCCTATATATCACAGAGCTCAGCTCCTCTCCTCTATCATATAACCCTATATATCACAAGACTCAGCTCCTCTCCTCTATCATATAACCCTATATATATCACAGAGCTCAGCTTCTCTCCTCTATCATATTATCCTATATATCACAGAGCTCAGCTCCTCTCCCTCTATCATATAACCCTATATATAACAGAGCTCAGCTTCTCTCCTCTATCATATTACCCTATATATTACAGAGCTCAGCTCACTCCCTCAACCATATAACCCTATATATGACAGAGCTCAGCTTCTCTCCTCTATCATATAACCCTATATATCACAGAGCTCAGCTTCTCTCCTGTATCATATATCACAGTTAACACTGTAGATGTTAATGGCATTCAATAGGATATGGCATCAAAGTCTTGTAGGTGCGGGTATCAGATTTGGCATTGCCCAATTCCATAGTAAAACCACTTAGACCCACTTCTATGGAAAACCACATTGAAGTTCTGTAGAGAAATAGTGGAGGAAACCTAAAGGTCACAAAAATGTGCTAAAGGGAGTTTTTTTTTATCCCTCATTCACATTACATGGGGGTTGTTGTGTAAAATGGTCAAAAATAGCTAAAAAATTACAATAATTATACATTCTCTTAAAGGGACACTATCATACATCTCTGTTATTTTACATATTGACTTGCATATGTGAGTTGTTTTTTTTTAATTGGGTGTTTTTATTTATTTATTTATTTTTTTAAGTTCCTCTATGTACATGACTTCCTGGTTTGTTTCCAACTTCTGCGAGCTCTGATAGTAGCAGTGAGGATTGATTAACACCTGAGAGGTGTAAGTGTCTTCAGCAGGACGTGAGAGGTGTAAGTGTTATCAGCAAGACCTGAGAGGTGTAAGTGTCATCAGAAGGACCTGAGAGGTGTAAGTGTCATCAGAAGGACCTGAGAGGTGTAAGTGTCTTCAGCAGGACCTGAGAGGTGTAAGTGTCTTCAGCAGGACCTGAGAGGTTTAAGTGTCATCAGAAGGACCTGAGAGGTGTAAGTGTCGTCAACAGGACCTGAGAGGTGTAAGTGTCATCAGCAGTACCTGAGAGGTGTAAGTGTCGTCAGCAGGACCTGAGAGGTGTAAGTGTAGTCAGCAGTACCTGAGAGGTGTAAGTGTCGTCAGCAGGACGTGAGAGGTGTAAGTGTTGTCAACAGGACCTGAGAGGTGTAAGTGTCATCAGAAGGACCTGAGGGAAAGGGTTGTGGATAGAGGTGTAGTGTTCCCGGACCTGAGAGGTGTAGTTACACTTAATTAAGCCTAGAAAGTCGTCCAGGACAGAGTTGGGGACCTGAGAGGTGTAAGTGTTGTCAGCAGGACGTGAGAGGTGTAAGTGTTATCAGCAAGACCTGAGAGGTGTAAGTGTTGTCAACAGGACCTGAGAGGTGTAAGTGTCGTCAGCAGGACCTGAGAGGTTTAAGTGTCATCAGAAGGACCTGAGAGGTGTAAGTGTCATCAGAAGGACCTGAGAGGTGTAAGTGTCGTCAACAGGACCTGAGAGGTGTAAGTGTCTTCAGCAGAACCTGAGAGGTTTAAGTGTCATCAGAAGGACCTGAGAGGTGTAAGTGTCTTCAGCAGGACCTGAGAGGTGTAAGTGTCATCAGAAGGACCTGAGATGTTTAAGTGTTCAGTCAGGACCTGAGAGTGTAGTGTCCAGAAGGACCGAGATGTAAGTTTTATCAGCAGGACCTGAGAGGTGTAAGTGTCTTCAGCAGGACCTGAGAGGTGTAAGTGTCTTCAGCAGGACCTGAGAGGTGTAAGTGTCTTCAGCAGAACCTGAGAGGTGTAAGTGTTGTCAACAGGACCTGAGAGGTGTAAGTGTTATCAGCAGGACCTTAAAGGTGTAATTGTCTTCAGAAGAACCTGAGAGGTGTAAGTGTCATCAGCAGAAACCCGAGAGGTTAAGTGTCTCCAGAGACCTGAGAGGTGTAAAGTGTTTATCAGCAGGACCTGAGAGGTGTAAGTGTTCATCAGCAGTACCTGATAGGTGTAATTGTTATCAGCAGGACCTGAGAGGTGTAAGTGTCATCAGCATGACCTGAGAGGTGTAAGTGTCTTCAGCAGGACCTGAGAGGTGTAAGTGTCTTCAGCAGAACCTGAGAGGTGTAAGTGTCATCAGAAGGACCTGAGAGGTTCAAGTGTTCATCAGCAGGACCTGAGAGGTGTAAGTGTTCTCAGCAGGACCTGAGAGGTGTAAGTGGGGTCAGCAGGACCTGAGAGGTGTAAGTGGCTTCAGCAGGACCTGAGAGGTGTAAGTGGTGTCACAGGAACTGAGAGGTGTAAGTGTCTTCAGCAGGACCTGAGAGGTGCAAGTGTCATCAGAAGGACCTGAGATGTATAAGTGTTCATCAGCAGTACCTGAGATGTATAAATGTTCATCAGCAAGACCTGAGAGGTGTAATTGTTATCAGCAGGACCTGAGAGGTGTAAGTGTTTTCAGCAGGACCTGAGAGGTGTAAGTGTCATTAGAAGGACCTGAGAGGTGTAAGTGTTTTCAGCAGGACCTGAGAGGTGTAAGTGTCATTAGAAGGACCTGGGAGGTGTAAGTGGCTTCAGCAGGACCTGACAGGTTTAAGTGTCATCAGAAGGACCTGAGAGGTGTAAGTGTCATCAGCAGGACCTGAGAGGTGTAAGTGTCATCAGAAGGACCTGAGAGGTGTAAGTTTCTTCCTCAGGACCTGAGAGGTGTAAGTGTCATCAGAAGGACCTGAGATGTATAAGTGTTCATCAGCAGTACCTGAGAGGTGTAAGTGTTATCAGCAGGACCTGAGAGGTGTAAGTGTTATCAGCAGGACCTGAGAGGTGTAAGTGTCATTAGAAGTACCTGAGAGGTGTTAAGAGTTTTCAGCAGGACCTGAGAGGTGTGTCATCAGAAAGACCTGAGAGGTATAAGTGTCTTCAGCAGGACCTGAGAGGTGTAAGAGTTTTCAGCAGGACCTGAGAGGTTTAAGTGTTTTCAGCAGGACCTGAGAGGTTTAAGTGTTATCAGCAAGACCTGAGAGGTGTAAGTGTTCATCAGCAGGACCTGAGAGGTGTAAGTGTCATCAGAAGGACCTGAGAGGTGTTAAGAGTTTTCAGCAGGACCTGAGAGGTGTGTCATCAGAAAGACCTGAGAGGTATAAGTGTCTTCAGCAGGACCTGAGAGGTGTAAGTGTTATCAGCAAGACCTGAGAGGTGTAAGTGTTTTCAGCAGGACCTGAGAGGTGTAAGTGTCATCAGAAGGACCTGAGTGGTATAAGTGTTTCAGCAGGACCTGAGAGGTGTAAGTTTCTCAGCAGGACCTGGAGGTGTAAGTGTCTTCAGCAGGACCAGGAGGTGTAAGTGTCATCAGAAGGACCTGAGAGGTGTAAGTTCATCAGAAGGACATGAGAGGTGTAAGTGTCATCAGCAGGACCTGGGAGGTGTAAGTGTCATCAGAAGGACCTGGGAGGTGTGTCATCAGAAGGACCTGAGAGGTGTAAGTGTCATCAGAAGGACCTGAGTGGTGTAAGTGTTTTCAGCAGGACCTGAGAGGTGTAAGTGTTGTCAGCAGGACCTGAGAGGTGTAAGTGTCGTCAGCAGGACCTGAGAGGTGTAAGTGTCATCAGCCGGACCTGAGAGGTGTAAGTGTCTTCAGCAGGACCTGAGAGGTGTGTCTTCAGCACGACCTGAGAGGTTTAAGTGTCTTCAGCAGGACCTGAGAGGTGTAAGTGTCATCAGAAGGACCTGAGAGGTATAAGTGTCATCAGAAGGACCTGAGAGGTGTAAGTTTCATCAGCAGGACCTGCGAGGTGTAAGTGTCTTCAGCAGGACCTGAGAGGTTTAAGTGTCATCAGAAGGACCTGAGAGGTGTAAGTGTCATCAGCAGGACCTGAGAGGTGTAAGTGTCTTCAGCAGGACCTGGGAGGTGTAAGTGTCATCAGAAGGACCTGAGAGGTGTAAGAGTCATCAGAAGGACCTGAGAGGTGTACGTGTCATCAGCAGGACCTGGGAGGGGTAAGTGTCATCAGAAGGACCTGAGTGGTGTAAGTGTCATCAGAAGGACCTGAGTGGTGTAAGTGTCATAAGAAGGACCTGAGTGGTGTAAGTGTCATAAGAAGGACCTGAGAGGTGTAAGTGTTGTCAGCAGGACCTGAGAGGTGTAAGTGTCGTCAGCAGGACCTGAGAGGTGTAAGTGTCGTCAGCAGGACCTGAGAGGTGTAAGTGTCATAAGCCGGACCTGAGAGGTGTAAGTGTCTTCAGCAGGACCTGAGAGGTGTGTCTTCAGCAGGACCTGAGAGGTTTAAGTGTCATCAGCAGGACCTGAGAGGTATAAGTGTTATCAGCAGGACCTGAGAGGTGTAAGTGTTTTCAGCAGGACCTGGGAGGTGTAAGTGTCATCAGAAGGACCTGGGAGGTGTAAGTGTCATCAGAAGGACCTGAGAGGTGTAAGTGTTGTCAGCAGGACCTGAGAGGTGTAAGTGTGTTCAGCAGGACCTGAGAGGTGTAAGTGTGTTCAGCAGGACCTGAGAGGTGTAAGTGTCATCAGAAGGACCTGAGAGGTGTAAGTGTCATCAGAAGGACCTGAGAGGTGTAAGTGTTTTCAGCAGGACCTGAGAGGTGTAAGTGTTGTCAGCAGGACCTGAGAGGTGTAAGTGTTTTCAGCAGGACTTGAGAGGTGTGTCATTAGCAGGACCTGAGAGGTGTAAGTGTTATCAGCAAGACCTGAGAGGTGTAAGTGTTTTCAGCAGGACCTCAGAGGTGTAAGTGTAATCAGCAGGACCTCAGAGGTGTAAGTGTAATCAGAAGGACCTGAGAGGTATAAGTGTTATCAGCAGGACCTGAGAGGTGTAAGTGTTTTCAGCAGGACCTGAGTGGTGTAAGTGTCATCAGAAGGACCTGAGGGTGTAAGTGTTTTCAAAAGGACCTGAGAGGTGTAAGTGTTGTCAGCAGGACCTGAGAGGTGTTAAGTGTCTCAGCAAAGGGCCTGAGATGGTGTACGTGTCATCAGCCGGAACTGAGAGGTGTAAGTTCTTCAGCAGGACCTGAGAGGGGTGTGTCTCAGAAGGACCTGAGAGGTTTAAGTGTCATCAGAAGGACTGAGAGGTGTAAGTGTTATCAGCAGGACCTGAGAGGTATAAGTGTTATCAGCAGGACCTGAGAGGTGTAAGTGTTTCAGCAGGACCTGGGAGGTGTAAGTGTTATCAGCAAGACCTGAGAGGTGTAAGTGTTTTCAGCAGGACCTGAGAGGTGTAAGTGTTATCAGCAGGACCTGAGAGGTGTAAGTGCCATCAGCAGGACCTGAGAGGTGTAAGTGCCATTAGCAGGACCTAATAGGTGTAAGTGTTATCAGCAGGATCTGAGAGGTGTAAGTGTTTTCAGCAGGACCTGAGAGGTGTAAGTGTTGTCAGCAGGACCTGAGAGGTATAAGTGTTTTCAGCAGGACTTGAGAGGTGTGTCATTAGAAGGACCTGAGAGGTGTAAGTGTCATCAGAAGGACCTGAGAGGTGTAAGTGTCTTCAGAAGGACCTGAGAGGTGTAAGTGTTTTCAGCAGGACCTGGGAGGTGTAAGTGTCATCAGAAGGACCTGATAGGTGTAAGTGTCATCAGAAGGACCTGATAGGTGTAAGTGTCATCAGAAGGACCTGAGAGGTGTAAGTGTCGTCAGCAGGACCTGAGAGGTGTAAGTGATTTCAGCAGGACCTGAGAGGTGTAAGTGTCATCAGAAGGACCTGAGAGGTGTAAGTGTCATCAGAAGGACCTGAGAGGTGTAATTGTCATCAGAAGGACCTGAGAGGTGTAAGTGTCTTCATCAGGACCTGAGTGGTGTAAGTTTTATCAGCAGGACCTGAGAGGTGTAAGTGTTATCAGCAGGACCTGAGAGGTGTAAGTGTTATCAGCAGGACCTGGGAGGTGTAAGTGTTTTCAGCAGGACCTGGGAGGTGTAAGTGTCATCAGAAGGACCTGGGAGGTGAAAGTGTTATCAGCAGGACCCGAGAGGTGTAAGTGTTTTCAGCAGGACCTGGGAGGTGTAAGTGTCATCAGAAGGACCTGAGAGGTGTAAGAGTCATCAGAAGGACCTGAGAGGTTTGTTTTCAGCAGGACCTGGGAGGTGTAAGTGTCATCAGAAGGACCTGAGAGGTGTAAGTGGTGTCACAGGAACTGAGAGGTGTAAGTGTCTTCAGCAGGACCTGAGAAGTGTAATTTAATTCAGCAGGACCTGAGAAGTGTAAGTGTCTTCAGCAGGAACTGAGAGGTGTAAGTGTCTTCAGCAGGACTTGAGTGGTGTGTTTTCAGCAGGACCTGAGAGGTGTAAGTGTCTTCAGCAGGACCTGAGAGGTCTAAGTGTTTTCAGCAGGACCTGAAACGTGTGATGAAAGCTGGTACCTTCAAGTGCAGAATCAGATTAACCCATTATTCTGTTCTGTATTGCTCTTTTCTACCTGCTATTCAGGAGTTTAATCTCTTCACTGATCACAGCTAGAAGACTTTATATTAAATTCTTAATTGCATAGGACTGCACAAAACAAAACAAACAAAGTACAGGTTTTATCAAAAATACTCCTTTCCCGTGGAAGTGTTCCTTTTAAGGGGTGTTCCCACCATTCACATTGAGGGTAGATGGATAGTATATGATATGGATGTATATCAAAGTCTGATAGGTGTGGTTCCCACATCTGGGAACCGAACCTAGCTCAGGAAGGGGCCCCCAAAAGTGTTGGCCCAGAATAGAGAGCCGGTCCCACTAAACAACTAGTTTTGCATAGTGAACCATTATCCTTTTTTGGCTCGGCACAAAAACTTCCATTTGAGGATATTTAAAATCAGAGCCTCCTGACAAGCGGAGGGTATCCACAGATCGCTATTACACCATGACATGCAAAGTGGAACAGGGCCCATGGCACATAGAAACTTTTCCTCTCCTACTCACTGTGAGCCATAACCTAAGGATCAACTGTGTTTCAATTCCCCTACAACCTTCCCGGGCAGCGGTGATGAAAAATTCTGAATTTAGCTGGCAGTTCCATAAAGCAGCATGGGGAAACCCTGCCAGAAAAGTTAACTGATGGGCCGGAGGTCCGTGTCTCCTTTTTAAGGTATTAAAGAGTGCATTAGATAACAAAGCCCAGCTGCTGTTATGATGTGCATCATCCAATAAAAAGAAGTTAATTATTAAACAAAGTTAAAAAAGAGCCCGGCGCGGCCAAATTGTGTTTTAAAAATTAAAAGTATGTACTGAACAAACACCAGAGGCCGGGGAGACTCTTGGACGAGGGGATCGAGTTGGACGACTTGTCTGTATTTCAATAGAACAACATGGAGTCGATTTAAAGGGCTGGACCTCTTTTGGGCTAACCTTCGGCATGTTAGGATGATCGAAGACGACCCAGTGGTCACAGTTGGTCTATATATCACATGCATAGATCAAAGGGACACTCCAGGAAGAGCAGATATATTAGGTTATGTTTGGTGCAGTTCCCTGGGGAGGCGGAGCTCAGTGTTCCTAGACTTGTGTCATGCTCCACCCCCTCAAGCCCTCAAGTTGGTCAGTGTCGTCATCACTTGCACTGAGGATATTAATATGATATAGAGTGAGTATAGCAAGTGTACGCCTCATAGTTACATAGTTAGTACGGTTGAAAAAAGACACGTGCCCATGAAGTTCAACCAAGGGTGGGGAAAATGTGGGTGAAGGGAGGGAGACAAGATTTCAAGCCCAGCCTCCCCACTGGTGAATGCCCTGGAACCCACAAGGCAAGAACCAATCTGCTCCAGGGGAGACCCCATCTCTGACCCCAGAGCCTCCACCAGCCGTGATCCAGAATTTTACATAGCTACATACGTATTAATATTCTTTAATTCCGGGTAGGTATCTAAGCCTTTCTTGAAACCCTCACCTGTTCCTGCCGTGACCAGCTCCTCAGGCAGGTATTCCACAGATTTACAGTTCTTACAGTGAAGAACGATTTTCTCCTCTGAGAGTCATGTACAGTAATTGTAGGTGGACCCCCTGAATTAAATTCCACTGGTGGGCCCTAGGCACCACAGTCCGACACTGAACCCATGGAAAGGAAGTGCCCCACATAAATTCTTCTCCATCCCCCTTCTTCATAGGAACAACTAGACTTGAAGTGTTAGCTAAAGGATGTCTGTATCAAACAGTTGGAGGCCAAATAGTTTTGAGGAGTCAAACATTTTACAGATATACTCAGGGCTGGGACAAAGTATTCTGGTGCCCTAGGCAAAAAAGGCCCCCAAATGGAAAATTCAGCCCACTCCATGCCTTCTTGCGCCCCCTTTTCTGCCTGAGGTGAAGTGGCGCCCTAGGCGATCGCCTACCTCCGCCTACCCATTGTCCCGGCCCTGGATATACTTGTCAATGGTCCCCAATTTAACGGAGAGCAAAAGGGACATGGTTCATGCTAATCTGCATTAAAAAGGGGGGAAGTGGGGGGTTGAGAACAATTTGGGATCATTCCTAAGTGGACCAAAGGCAGGCCCTAAAATATTCCACCATG
Source organism: Phyllomedusa bahiana (assembly GCA_025379985.1). NCBI lineage: Eukaryota > Metazoa > Chordata > Amphibia > Anura > Hylidae > Phyllomedusa > Phyllomedusa bahiana. Next base: position 20,866 of record JAODAL010050344.1, read on the forward strand.
CTTTAAAGTTAGTTATTATGGCCCAATCTTCTGTTTTATAGCACAGTAAGTCTTAGTCATTTTCTTCTTCTATCCCTTCAATCGTGTTCGACCCTTGGATAATCTGTAGGCCCAAGGCTGGGATAAGATATTTTGGTGCCCTAGGCAAATAAAGCATTTACAGCGACATGTCCCAACACGCCAATGCCAGTATTTTGGTCCAAAACCACTTTTGACGCCATATTCTTGTTGTAAATGAACTGTCGTACAACAAAACTAGGTGCGTTATACGCCGGGCACGACACTTTGTAATGCGCCTAAATATGGTGCGTTGTGCGCCCCCGTCATGCAATGCGCCTATTGAGGTGCATTACATATGTTATACACCTCTGACGGGCAATGTGCCTCGATAGGCGCATTACATATACTACCAATGATATGCTATGCGCCGCAAATTGCGCCCTTTTTGATGCGACGCGCCTTCTTCGCGCAATAAGTTTTCTATGCAAGGTAATACCTGACGCCAGTTTTTAGAAAGTATCGGACTTTCAGGCGCACTTTACATTTAATTGATTTAATGCGCCTAAAACTGGAATAGATACGCCACTTTTCTGACATGTCACACTTAATATCCACCTCAATGGAAAATGTATCCACCTCCATACGTCCTTGCGCCCCTTTCCGGTTTTTCATGATGTGGCACCATAGGCGATTGCCTACCTCTGTCTACCAGTTGTTCCAGCCCGGTTTAGGCCAGTTTTTGCCAAGCTTCTCTGTTCTCCATAGCTTGTAGCAGGTGCATGAGGGCCATTCCCGTGACATCGTTGATGGTCTCCAACCAACGGGCCTTTGGTCTTCCCGGTTTCCTTCTACCATTAACCATCCCAAGTAGTTTCTCCTTTTCTAGTGAATTCGCCTTTATCTCATAACCAAAATGGATCAGTTTTTGTCTGATTATGTTGCCGCAATTCTGGGTTTATACAATGAAGAACATCTTTGTTGGTGATCCTAGTCGTCCTTGGGATGCGTAGAAGTCTTCTCCAGCACCATACCCAAAAAGCATGATCTTCTCTACTGTCTGTTTTCTTGAGCGTCCATGTCTTACAGCCATATATGGTCATCTAAGAATCACTGAAACATTGTTGCCAAGTTGTCCATAGCAACCAGTAACAGAACAAAGTGGATTGGTTGCTATGGGCAACAAGGTCCATTGTTCTTTTTCTCAGTCTGATAAATGAGCCCATGTATCCGGTTCCCACAACCACTGGGTCATATCCTTAATGATCTATTGATCTTTCAGGCTGTCCTGCCCACGGTGTAGAGATAATAACCATTAAGGTGTCACTAAGACACCTTCCAAAGTCCAGCACCAAACTTCTGAACAACTTCCAAAGACAACAGAGAAGTCGATGGAGCCGTGTGTGATGGATCGTAGACAATGGAGGATGAACCATGGATTCGTATTACGTTCTCCGGATGACAAATATAGATTTTTAATAGGAAAGTCGCCAAAATTCCTCTACTCTGTTCTGGATCTAGACACTCTTGTAGACTACGTGCAGACTAGGAGATCAAAGTGTTCCTCCAATTATGAGGCATTAAGAGATGAAACCACATGCAGAATATAGCTCCCAGGGCTTATTCATTACAATAGCACCCCTATGTGTGTCAGACTGGGGTGTCGGGGCCCAACAGTAAAGCTGATTCTTGGGGCCACCAGTGGAGTTGCTTCTTTGGGCTCCACCAGTGGAGATGATTCTTGGAGCCACCAGTGGAGATGAGTTTTGGGGCCCACCAGTGATGATTGTTGAGGCCCACAAGTGACGCTGATTCTTGGGGCCACCAGTGGAGTTGATTCTTGGGGCCCACCAGTGAAGATGATTCTTGGGGCCCACCAGTGGAGGTGATTATTGGGGCCCACCTGTGTAGGTGATTATTGGTGCCCACCTGTGGAGTTGATTCTTGGGGCTCACCAGTGGAGGTGATTCTTGGTTCCCACCAGTGGAGGTGATTCTTGGGGCCCACCAGTGGAGGTGATTCTTGGGCCCCACCAGTGAAGGTGATTCTTGACCCCAACAGTGGATATGATGCTGGGGGCCCCACCAGTGGAGCTTATGCTGGGGGCACCACCAGTGGAGCTGATGCTAGGAGCCCCACCAGTGGAGCTGATGCTAGGAGCCCCAACAGTGGAGCCGATGCTAGGAGCCCCACCAGTGGAGCTGATGCTAGGAGCCCCACCAGTGGAGCTGATGCTAGGAGCCCCACCAGTGGAGTTGATGCTAGGAGCCCCACCAGTGGAGCTGATGCTAGGAGCCCCACCAGTGGAGCCGATGCTAGGGGCCCCACCAGTGGAGCCGATGCTAGGGGCCCCACCAGTGGAGCCGATGCTAGGGGCCCCACCAGTGGAGCCGATGCTAGGGGCCCACCAGTGGAGCCGATGCTAGGGGCCCACCAGTGGAGCCGATGCTACGGGCCCACCAGTGGAGCCGATGCTAGGGGTCCACCAGTGGGGTTGATGCTAGGGGTCCCCCAGTGGGGTTGATGCTAGGGGTCCACCAGTGGGGTTGATGCTAGGGGTCCACCAGTGGGGTTGATGCTAGGGGTCCACCAGTGGGGTTGATGCTAGGGGTCCACCAGTGGGGTTGATGCTAGGGGTCCACCAGTGGGGCTGATGCTACGGGCCCATCAGTGGAGCTGATGCTACGGGCCCACCAGTGGAGCTGATGCTACGGGCCCACCAGTGGAGCTGATGCTACGGGCCCACCAGTGGAGTTGATGCTACGGGACCACAAGTGGAGTTGATGCTACGGGCCCACCAGAGGAGGTGATGCCACGGGCCCAACAGTGGAGTTGATGCTACGGGCCCCCCAGCGGAGCTGATGCTCAGGGGCCACCAGTGGAGCTGATGCTACGGGCCCACCACCTGTGCTGATGCTACGGGCCCACCAGTGGAGCTGATGCTACGGGTCCACCAGTGGAGCTGATGCCACGGGCCCACCAGTGGAGCTGATGCCACGGGCTCACCAGTGGAGCTGATGCTACGGGCCCACCAGTGGAGATGATGCTACGGGCCCACCAGTGGTGCTGATGCTACGGGCCCACCAGTGGAGCTGATGCTACGGGCCCACCAGTGGAGCTGATGCTACGGGCCCAACAGTGGAGTTGATGCTCCGGGTCCACTAGTGGAGTTGATGCTACGGGCCCACCAGTGGAGCTGATGCTACGGGCCCACCAGTGGAGCTGATGCTACGGGCCCACCAGTGGAGTTGATGTAGTAGTCCACCCTACAGTTTTTGCATATAGCGCTCCCACTCTGGCTCTCTTCCTTTTTCGTTGAAAGGCAGCCCAAGATCTGCCGTGCCCCGGGGCCCACCTGGTATTTCCCTCTGCTCCTCTGTGAACCACTCCAAACCAGAGATATTGTTTGGGTGCCATATGTTTGCCCTGGCAACTTACACAACCCAGCATGAAGTAGTGTATTTCCACCCCCAATTTCAGATCATGCAGGATATTATAAATTAAGGGATGCTTTAAAGGAACACTAAATTTAATGTAATAAGAAACAGAAACAGATATTCTAACATCCCCTTCTTTCATCATCCCATAAGGAAATAGTATTAAAAAGTATTTCATAAATGTCCTGGAAGGCTGCCATGTTTTCTTAATGTGACTCAAGTTGTGAAAGGGGAGGGTCTTACCCTGCTCTATTGATGTTCCTACAAGAGAAGCTCCACCCCCTTGGCCAGTCCATATCTGGAGAGGAGATAAGCCGTTTTCTTTGCTGTATGTTAGCTACATGGTGGCGATTGAGGTTAAAACAAGACCCATGACCTGAACCCTCTGTCCTGGTTTGTATTGTATAATATTTTCTTATTACAAACAGGAAGCTGACACACATTATAACTTGTGTCTATAAAATGAATTATGGGAATTGCCCACACAGGATATTATCAAATCAGGTAAGTGACTCCTTGTGTGGACAGGATCCAAGTCAACTCAACAGGTAAATTAAAGGATAGGATAGCAATGGAGGTCAAGATGTGAAATGAGGTCAAACTGGAGGAGGACAGGCCGTAGGTTGAGTCCTATAAATAATACAGACCTATTACTTCACACAGCTGAGGGGTTGTTACAGTGTATCCAGTCTAGACAACCAATACTGAGGCAAATACTATATATGAGCAGCAGAAATCTACATAGTCTAGACACCAGACTGATACATTTGATACATTGTAGCACAGTATAAAGTATGAGGACGTAAGAGGTCACAGGGAATTAGTTAGACCAGACCTGGACAACATCTGTCCCGTTGGCTGCTTGCAGCCCGCCAAAAGATTTTTAGTGGCTTGCAAACTGGACCATGAAGGGGTGGGGCTTGTGCAACCCAGTCCAAAATTGGGCATTCCCAGACCATCTGGGGGTGCAGGTATATTCCCAGACGACCAGTGGAATTCCTAAGTGGTCTGGGGGCATTGCCAGGTGGTCCAGGGGCATTTCTAGAGGTTTTAGAGGCATTCCCAGGTAGTTCGGGGGAGTTAATGGGCGGCCCAAGGGCAGTCCCAGGCGATCCGGGGGAGTTAATGGGCGGCCCAAGGGCAGTCCCAGGCAATCCAGGGGCGTTAATGGGCGTCCCAAAGGCAGTCCCAGGCGATCCGGGGGAGTTAATGGGCGGCCCAAGGGTAGTCCCAGGTGGTCCAGGGGCGTTAATGGCGGTCCAAGAGAAGTCCCAGGTGGTCCAGGGGCGTTAATGGCGGTCCAAGAGAAGTCCCAGGTGGTCCAGGGGCGTTAACGGGCAGTCCAATGGCAGTCCCAGACGATCCTGGGGCAATCTCAGGTAGTTTTAGCCCCCACCTTCTGCAAAGTTGTGCAGGTCTGGTTTAGACTGAAAACAACCATCAAACCATCAGATGTTAAATGGGCAAAATAGAAATTCCTGCTCACTGACAGCAAACAGTAAAGAAATAAAACACAAATTTTCAAAAGTGGAAAACTGCTGAAAGCCACATGATACTGGACACTTGATGAGACTGACTGGGTTCTTATGAATCATATAAGCGGAGCAGAAAGGGTCAGGTACCCGTCTACGTGAGAGGAGGATGAAGATGGAAACTAAATGAATAATTTATCCTTAAAAAGTGTCTAAATTCTCCTGAATTGTTGTGAAGAACCACAAAACCTCCCTGAGGTCCAAGGATCTTGCCTCCTCCAGGACCATCCCAGACAAGGAGCTATTCCATTCGACAACACTGTGTCACCTCAATAGACGGCTCCTTCCATTTTAGAATCTGACCCTTTCAAATATTCCCCCGGAGCCTTTAAAGACGCGAGTCAGAAGTCCCGGCCAAATTTGCTATTTTTCATTTGCAACACCAAAAACATCGCAATTTCTAATGGTTTCCATTAAATTCTGATCCCTGGTAAACAACTTTCATGTATTTGGCTCGGCCACAGAAAGAAGAAGAAAAAAAAAAAATTGTTTCTGCAATTCTGGGCACAGAACTCGCTTCATAAATGGATTTCCCAACTTCTCCTCTTACCAGATTATTATATTATGACTCTCCGGGTGTTTCATGTAGAACAGACTCCATAGAAATCCTCTGCTTCACTTACCTGCCCATGTTATACTCCATTCACATGCGTCAGACTCGAGGCCCGCGGCCCACCCTGTCATTGTATGTGGCCCCTGAGAGCAAGGATGGACAAGGTCTGGATGCATAAGGGCCAACTTTCCACTTTACCCAGAGGAGGAAGCCAATGCTTGGCAGGAGCATAGGGAGCGGGCGCCATCTTGGATTCGGAGCTCTGGCACGCACCTCCATACCACTTTGTTCAGTACCTCACAGGCTATGGCACAGCTCTAACAGCCCTACCCAGGCACCTTACCCATCCTCCAATGGCACGCATAACGCTGGGGTGGCCCTCAGTGAAAGAGTTTGACCCCCGTGCCATACAGTAACGCCTCCAGCATGCTGCTGGTTTCTTCTCAGCTCTGACCTCACATCTCTCAGCACTTCCTGCTGCTTCAGGGTCTTCTGAGCCCCTTAAACACCAGAGTTGCTACCTCCAGACCAGGCCTGTGCAACATGCAGCCCACCATAGGATTCATAATGACCAACAAAGACCTGGGGCTTAAGTAAACCCTACCAAAATGGGCAATACCACGCAGTTTTAGGCATTCTGGCCAGTCAGGAGTGGTACGGGGCCGGTCAAAGATGGGTTTAGCCTCCAAATCCTGATATGTTGTGCACATCTGCTCTAGACCGTTACAGCTACACCTCTTGGCACTATGGCAAAAGAGTCAAAATAGTGCTATGGAGAAAAAAAGAAAACCTGTCAATAGCATGAACAGAGCCCAACCTTGTGGGGTTACAAAAACTGAAACCAACTGTAGCTTCCTTCACCGTCATTCACCTGCTGTTTATGGCAGTCTGTACTCTACAAACTGGATACAAAATTTAGCAGCGTCAGACTGGGGTGCTTAGGGTTATCAATGGAGTGGAGTCTTGAGGCCCACCAGTGGAGCTGAGCCTTGGACTCACCAGTGGAGAAGATTCTTGGTTCCCACCAGTGGAGATGATTCTTGGGCTCCACCAGTGGAGAAGATTCTTTGGGTTTTCCCCCAAAGGCCCCTTG